>VYZU01061740.1:10128-22057 GCA_013401355.1 Ceyx cyanopectus | reverse complement strand
ACAGAAATCATTCCTTTTGTGTGCCTGGGTTTATTATAGGAAAAGAACTCCCCCCCAAAATAGTATTAGGATAATTATTCCCAGATTTGGGACTATGTCTCTTTTTCTATGATATTCAAAAAGACAGAAGAATGGAGTGCCCAAACCCAAAGATGAAAGGTTTTAAACTCGTTTGGGAAAAGGCTCTTCTCATTTCCTCTTGATGTGGTTTAGGGAAGGTTAAGCAGTTCTCACATTCCCTCAAGTTCTCATGGCCCCTGAAGAAAACTCTCAATAACAACTTTGTAAAAATCTGGGTGGCAAGAAAAGAAGGAAAAACATCTCCAAGTCTGGGAAATTAGCAGCATCTCTTTAACATGCTGCAAAAGTCTGGCAGCTCATTCTGTCATCCAAGCCCATAATGAATATTAAAAGTTAACTTTCTAAAATCAATTAGAAGCAGCTAATGCCAGTGATAAGCAGAGAGCTGACTGATGTCAGAAGCAGCAGGTCTGAAATAAACCACTAAAAAGCACCCTCAGGCCCAGTTGCAATATTCAACTTGAAATTCTGACAAATTGCAAGAACTGAGTTTCCAGTACACCTGGGCAACGGCCCATTAAAAACAGCAGCTGGACAGGAGGATTCAAAGATGAAAAGAATTGGTTTATCCTTTAAGCTGGTTCCACGTATGCCAGTAAAATTTCCATCTCCAGCCAAGACATAGGATATGCTGCACTCAGAAATATGGATAGGAAATGGGCTAATCAGAGTTCTGGAAGAAACCAATATAAGCTGGAAGAAAAAAAATACAAATTTTAACCACAGTTGTTCCAATGGAGTGTTTGCCCTCACTAACCCCAAAAAAATTACCCAACCATATCATAATAAAAGCCCAAAGGAAAATCAGCAAATAAAAATAACTCATTTTTAAAAATCAATCCAAATGGAGTATCAAGGAAAATCACAGACAAATGGGTAAATATTTTCTTTGTTTAAAAACATAAATAAGCCCAACCCTCTGCTTTCAGGTCAAAGTGAACTGCTAAATCTGGCCAAAAAAGTGGAAATCAGAGAAATAAAAAACTTGTAAATTTCCTAACAAAATTATATTAGGGATTAATTTCAATGAAATGCCACTCACATTTTGCTTTTTTTCTTTATATAATATGGAAAAAATACCTTAAACCAACATTTAATTCTCTTAATTTTAACTAAATTAAGTATTTCTGTTCAAAAAATCCAAAGCATCATGTTGACACATAGTTATTTATAATTCAGTCACTGAACTGAAAAGACCAATCTTTGAGAGATGGAAAGTTTTCCTTTTTTACATCCCTTTAAGTAAGAAGGAATAATGAGATTTTTTTTGTATATAAAAATATTAATAAATATTAAGCACTTTACTATTCTCCTACAAAATTTTGTGCTGCAATTCTTACACTGGAAGTGTAAAGTATTGATATGGGAATATTTGCAGACAGCACATTTTGATTATTAGTTCCCCTCCTTGATCTCCAAGGAACTTCAGAGTGAGCCAAGCAAGTTATTAGACAGTAGAGTGACTTGAAAAGTTCAGTGTTAGCAAAAACAAAGAACTGCACATAAGAGAAAACCCACAGAGGCATAGAAAAAGTATTTATGAATTACAGACAGCTCCTAATTAACAGGAAAATGATCTTAGTATCATAGAGAACTAAACAAACAAAGAAAAAAAGCATCCTGTGCTGCTGCTGCTGCAGAAAACAGAGAAAATGTGGGATCCATAAGGAATATAAATGAGTGTTAATGTAGAAAACAGCCCCAAATATCAGTGGCTTGTGGTCCCTGAGCACCAAGCTGGTCACCTCACTTATAAGATGCTGCTGCAGAATAATAGTCAGAACAAGAGCAAGAATAGGTGAGAGTACAGAAGAATGTTTATAAGATTATTTACCTTGCAAAATAGTCAAATCAAAGAGAGGTACTAAATAATGTAAAATAAAGAATTAATGGTTTATAAGTTTCTGCTGCCTTTGTCTCACAAGACTAGAATACTTAAAGCCCAGCACATTAAGAGTCCTCCAACAAAGTATTTTTCCACAGAATAAAGAATTAGGCTTTCTGGTCTATATGGTCTGTAGCATCACTAAAACCAATAAATCAGCAAAAAATTTATAATATTAGACATTTTTGCAAGCATACCCAGAATCCTAGTAATCAATGTTATTGGCTGGAATATCAAGCTTCACTTCCAACCAATTTTTAATTACTAAGAATTGTAATAGGCTTCCCTGGACAGTGTTATCTCCCTACTGCAGCTTCCTCCCTCTCAAGATGACCACTTTCAGAAGATGCATATTCAACAAAAAGGATTTGATTCAGAGAGCTGGAAGCAGGGGTTTACATTTTAGGTGCCCTGGATGACAAAGCTCCTGTTGTAGCTAAGGGGGAGTTAGTTAATAATCAGTGGAGTCTATATTGAATTGAGCAATTACAGGAATCAGCCTTAATGAGCTATTAATCTTATCCTAGATACCCACATTTAGAGGTCTATAAACTCATCACTGAGTCAGGCCAAGCTGAATCCCCATCCTGAGTACCATCTACTGTGTTATTCTCATATTTCTGGATGCAACCTTCCAGAACAACAGTGAAATTATTTCCTCTGCTATGCCCAGATGCAATTGGATAACAGAATTAACCAACTCATGATTTTTACCTTTCTATATACATATATATATATATATATAAATATATATAGTAATCATTTGAGCATCTATAGATTTGTGTAATTCTTAGATGCTCTAGATGTTGGCCTAACCCAAATCAACTAGCTATACTAAGTAAGGTCTCAATTTTAACATTGCCACCCTAAAATTATTACTTTCCATCACATTTGCCATCAAAAAAAACCCCATAACTAAATTAAATGCTTCAGACATTGCATGGATTAAATACAGTTGCTGCCACATGATGCCTGTGTCTTTTACATGAGATTCTAGGATAGATTTATAGCAACCCACATCATTTTATACATCCATGTGGCTCAAAGACTGAAAGGCACAATGGTCAACACCTACAGGTATTTTCCTCATCAGTGTACATCAGTTCTTCATCCAAAAGCAAGGCAGAGACAGAAACCTAAGACAAAAGCTAAACTTTTGAAAATCTTTTAAATCACAATTCGTAATCACTTTTTTTGCCCTAAGGAATTTCATTAATTAAATATGTCTGTTTAAGAATAATCTTAATGTTTAAAAAATCCCATTCCTTATACCTATTAGAACAAAAGCAAAAGCACACCACCAATGTTCCACATGCCCATGCTTACAGGCTGAAGAGCACTCTTCAGCCTCATTCAGTCTCAAGTCTTGCTATGAAAAAAAAATAGATTTTTCCAAATGCACTTGAGGTATCAAGAAGCCATCCTCCACCCCTGCAAACCAAGATTCATACATTGATAGATTCATAGATTCATAGATACTAGGGGCTGGAAGGGACCTAGAAGATCATCTAGTCCAACCCCCCTGCCTGAGCAGGATCATCTAGACCAAGTCGCCCAGGAACAGATCCAGGCGGGTCTTAAGTGTCTCCAGAGATGGAGACTCCACAACCCCCCCGGGCAGCCTGTTCCAGAGCTCTGGCACCCTCACTGAGAAAAAGTTCTTTCTTGTGTTGACCCTAAACCTCTTGTGCTCCAATTTGCACCCATTGCCTCTCATCCTGTCATTGGATGACAGGGTTTATGTAGATGCATAAGGAGTTAGAGCTCTCAGCAGAACTGGTCACTGTCCCATCTGATTGTGTGCAGTAAGGATGAGAGACTGATTTCATCTCCAAAGAGGTAACACACTGTGCAACTGCACTCCCCAGGTTGTGCTGAGACAACAGAAACCACCCAGGGAAGCAGAAGCAAAGTGCTGTGTTAAAAATGTTCATCAGAGCACCCAACACCATTACTAGGACTCAGAGCCCATCCTGAACTGCAGGCATGGGGTGAACAGAGCCCCTGTGGACTCCTGATGTGGCAGATGGAGCAGGCACTGCTCATCTTTGACGGGCTGAATTGGCTTCTTGAACCTTTTCTCTCTCTTCCCACAGACTGAGACTGGCATCTAACAAGCAAGAAGAAAGAATCTGGCCTTGGGGTCTCAAATAAAAACTCTGGAGTTCAGGGAAACCTTTCCCTCTATTTATCATCCTCTAGATGTGGTTGCTCAGAACTATACAGCTATAACCCACTGCAAGCTTGTGCCTTAGGAACTATTTGCTAGAAGGAGTTGGTCATTCATTGAAAAGTAGTAACAGCAATAATAGAAACAACAAAGAAAACTCTGAAACAGATGAGCTGCTTTAAGTTTAGTAGCTTCTCATTTTAATTAGCAGATATTTATTTATCTCAACTTTCCCCTCCAATTTGTTTGCAGTAGGAAAGGAAACATAATCCTGGTGAATAAACACTGATACTCAGTTACATAAAATATTTTGCAATCGTGTGCATTACAAATAAACTCAACCTTAAATCTGTGTGTTATGACTAATTTTAGGACTTGAGTTTTATCCAAAAAAAAAGAGGGCATGGAAAATCTTGACATACACACCTCTGTCTCCAAACAAATGGCAAAAGAAGGCAAACTTGAAGCTTTTACAAACTGAGGGTGGGAGATTAAGGGGAGAGGAGGGATTTAATTGAATTGACAAAGGGATTTGTTAAAAAAACACCAAAAATTAATTAATTTTAATGTACATTTTTAGAGGTGTGCTTTCCTGGATAAATGGTCACTCAGTGTCTACTCCATCTACATCATTTATGTTAAAAAAATCTCTCTTGGTACAAAGAAAGAAGGGTACATTCAATACAGAAAGAGAAAGTTAAGGATTTGAATTTTGCTCTCAACAAAAATGCTGCCAAGAGAGTACTTAGGATGTAAAGAAAAAAAAATCATTTTAAGAAAAGCTGGATTCGCATTTTTAAGATGAAAGGGAAAAAAAAAGAAAGCAAAAATGAAATGTTTCTTGTTATTTATAATTAGTATTGCTGGAAAGCTAACCACCCACTCCCCTCTCACCCCCCTCCAACTCCAAAGCAGTGCAGGCAAGGCCAGAGATGTCTTACTTCACTGAACTGCGTTGCTGGGAGACTGGGTTAGGCAAACACAAAGAGAGAAGCCAAAAGATTAAGTGAAATGACGACTATTACCATATTTCACAGTCAAATCAGATGACACTTGAATCCAGGACTGCTAGAAATCCAAGTCATTTTTCAAAATTAATTTGAAGACTCCTTAGAGAAAATACTGTTTGCCCTAAATTACCCAGGACATGAAAAAAAACCAACTCCAAAGATGTTAAAGATGTAGCTCTCAAGATGTCTTTTCTCACTACCAGCTTCCCCAGAAGTCTTGATACTATATACAAAATGTGCTTTTGGTGAAGAATAATATATTGAGTTGGCCTGAAGGATTATAAAGAATACCAAGATATCAAATGTTGTAAGGAAAAAAAAAAAAAAAGAAAAAAAAAAAAAAAGAATAACCCCCAACTAAATATGTCACAAATATTCCCCATATAAAATCACACCAAGATCGTAGAATCAAAGAATATCTCAAATTGGAAGGTTCCCATAAGGATCCTCAAGTCCAACTCCCTGCTCTTCACAGGACTAGGACTACCTAATAATAAAACAAAAGATTAAAATGATCATCCAGATGCTCCTTGAACTCTGCCAGCTTGGTGCTGTGACTGCTTCCCTGGGGACCCTGTTCCAGTCACCGACCACTCTCTCAGCAAAGAATTTTTTCCTAACTTCCAACCTGACCTTGCCCTGACCTTGCCCTGATCCAAAGGACTCCACTGCCTTGTGTGCTACTGTTGATCATCAGAGAAGGCAGATCAGCACCTCCCACACTGCTCCCCAGCTTGAGGGAGCTGTAANCCCACTTCAATATGACAGAAAATCAAAAATGTTCTTATAAGAAATTAAAACCATAACACAATTACATTTGAATCCGTTCAGCATGTCACTTCAAAGACAAACTAAAGCATAAAGCTAGGCNGATCCAGTCTGATGCAAGTCATGCATGGCTTCAAGTGCACTGCTGAAGTCTTCAGTGTGAAATCAGCTTACCATTAGGAATAATTATGATATGGAAAGTGTGAGAATGGTAACAGCTAGAGATATTTTTAACAGGAAAATATTTTNAGGCTGAACAAAACAAGTGACCTCAGCTGTTCCTCAAGACTTGCCCTCAAGGCCTTTCACCATCTTTGTCTGGAAACACTCTAGCTGATGTCCTCCTACTGAGGCACCCCAAACTGTACACAGCACTTGAGATGGGGCTACACCAGTGCACTAGAGTGGGACAATCACCTTCCTTCATCAGTTAGCTGTGCTCTGCTTGATGCATTCCAGGACACATTTCATAGATACTAGGGGTTGGAAGGGACCTAGAAGATCATCTAGTCCAACCCCCCTGCCTGAGCAGGGGCATCTAGACCAAGTCACCCAGGAACAGATCCAGGGGGGTCTTGTCTCACATTTGGCTGCCAGGTCACACTGTTGACTCATATTCCACCTGCCATCAACCCAGACCCCCTTCTTTCTGCAGGGCTGCTCTTCAGCCTCTCATTCCTCAATTTGCACATAGAGCCAGGATTACCCCATCCCAGGTAGAAAACACAGCACTTGCTCTTGTTAAATTTCATATGGTTGAGGACTGTCCAGCCCAGACCTCTACATGAGTGTCTTATTTAATGATTCAGTGATGAATATTAACACTATAGCCAGAGTTTTCTTAATTTTCTTTTTCCTGTAACAGGCTAGAGTGAAGGAAGTTTGGGTCTTTAGGGGCTGCTGAGCCTTATCTCCCATCTTGAACAATAAATGACAATCATAACTGCTGGGATCCTCAACTCATCATCTTTGTATGCCTCATTATTCCTCAGCTAGCCTGATGCCTGCATGACAGCTTTACTTCTGGCCAGGAGTAAGACAGAAACAGAGCTTCTAAGCAAAAAAATATTTTCATAAGGCAAACTGATACCTCACAGAGCCATCCCCTCACCTGAGACCTCTTTTCCATTGCATTGTTAGTTGGTAAAGAAACTTAGAGTGACATAACACACTGGACTCTCCAGGCCAACATGAAGGTATTTTTAAATACTCTGACTACTTCAGGAGTTTCCTGGAAGGTACCACAGCAAGGAAGATCTAATGAAGCTTTCAGGATGCTTATGTTGGACTGCCTTGGAGAAGAACAATCAACACTGTTAATATGAGCCACCTGTAAAATTAAAAACTTTGGGAAAATGGAAAATCCACTTTTTAATAGGGAGTAAAGTGATTTGTGGGTTAAGAAAAATGATGCCATTGCAGCCAGCAGAAGAACTCAAGATGTTCAGAAGGAAAACTTTACCCACAATCTTTCTCATATCTAGATCTTGTTAAAAAAAAATAAAAATTACTATTCCAGAGGTTAAGAATCAGCAGAGGAACTGTGTCAGGGGTTATCACTTAGTTCCAACAAAGCAGTTGATCAATAAATGGCAAGACTTGTGTGTAAATCACACTTCTGAACTTACAGAGGCAGGGATTTATGAACACTGTTTCTTATAGCAGTATCAGAATCAAGGCATGGCTGTGAAAATAGCTTTTCCACGTGACTTGGAAACATAAAGGGATATGTTTGACAAATGAAAAAAACCAACCAAACAACAGCAACAAAAAAACCCACTTCAATATGACAGAAAATCAAAAATGTTCTTATAAGAAATTAAAACCATAACACAATTACATTTGAATCCGTTCAGCATGTCACTTCAAAGACAAACTAAAGCATAAAGCTAGGCTGTACTGGTAAGTACTAACAAAGTACTACTACTGAATCTTGCTAAATTTTTCATGCTTTCTATCATCACCTTTTCAAACAACTGTTAAGTAACATTCTCATTTCTGCTGTGAAAAAATCAAAGAAAAAATATAATCAATTGCTGATATCATTTTGATGTTACACCATTTTCAAATAAAGACCATTTTATTTGGAAATAGAGGAAAATAAGCAATTCAGAGGATTCCTGACTTTCTTAGTAACAACCTATCCACAGTTTTCAAGCCCAGCATTATAATGGTTTCCATACCGTGAAGCTGTTGTTGACATTTTTTGTGCTTGATTCAGCTACACTGGCATCTGACAGGTCAACTTCATCAAAGATTAGAGACTGTGAATAGAAAAGAACATAAAAACATTGAAAATAATCTGAGTCCACTTTCAGGTCCACAGTTTACAGGCTGTGCTTTCATTTCCTTGTGTCCATTCCAACTGGAAAATAATTATAGAAATAAATGTGGTGAAAAAAATAGAAAAAAAAATGATGTGATAAAGCTTCCTCTTTGACCACTAAACACAGTCCTATTTGCTAGCAAAGTAGTATATGATAGCATTAAAAAGTGGCTCAAAAATATATATACTGCTTTAAAAAATATTTTAAATTTGTGTTTTGTTTGAGTTTTTTTAATAGATGCAGCTTTGAGGCATCTACTGTACAGTAAAATTTGATGTCAGAGGAAAGAAAATCACAGTAAAATGTAAATTGATTAATCAGTTTTAGAATGGAACTGTAAATTCATGAAGTGGAATCTATAAAATGGCATCCATGCAAGAAAACAGAGCTCCAGGACCTGAAAAGTGCCCTTCCCCTCCTTTGTTTGGAGAAATATATTCCTTCTTGAAACACCCCAGCCTCTGGTAAAGGATTAATTAGGTAAAACTCATGGGGGGTTTTGAAGCACAAAGGCAAAACCAACAAAAACATCCCCTCTTCTTTCAGTTATACCATGGTCTTTGTCTTATGTTCCCTGGGAAGAAGAATTAATATTGTGGGAGTTTCAGCAAGTCTGGGTTCAATGTTACTAAGCATTTTCACAATTGCCTACTCATTACACCTCCTTTTCTCCTCTTAATGCCACAGATGATGTTGCCATTCTCAGAGCTCCTATCTGCCACCTTTATTAAATCTATATATAAAGTGCTCATGATAGCACCTTGTGCAGAGAATCTTGTTAAATTTCATATGGTTGAGGACTGTCCAGCCCAGACCTCTACATGAGTGTCTTATTTAATGATTCAGTGATGAATATTAACACTATAGCCAGAGTTTTCTTAATTTTCTTTTTCCTGTAACAGGCTAGAGTGAAGGAAGTTTGGGTCTTTAGGGGCTGCTGAGCCTTATCTCCCATCTTGAACAATAAATGACAATCATAACTGCTGGGATCCTCAACTCATCATCTTTGTATGCCTCATTATTCCTCAGCTAGCCTGATGCCTGCATGACAGCTTTACTTCTGGCCAGGAGTAAGACAGAAACAGAGCTTCTAAGCAAAAAAATATTTTCATAAGGCAAACTGATACCTCACAGAGCCATCCCCTCACCTGAGACCTCTTTTCCATTGCATTGTTAGTTGGTAAAGAAACTTAGAGTGACATAACACACTGGACTCTCCAGGCCAACATGAAGGTATTTTTAAATACTCTGACTACTTCAGGAGTTTCCTGGAAGGTACCACAGCAAGGAAGATCTAATGAAGCTTTCAGGATGCTTATGTTGGACTGCCTTGGAGAAGAACAATCAACACTGTTAATATGAGCCACCTGTAAAATTAAAAACTTTGGGAAAATGGAAAATCCACTTTTTAATAGGGAGTAAAGTGATTTGTGGGTTATGTCACTCTAAGNTTTATGAACACTGTTTCTTATAGCAGTATCAGAATCAAGGCATGGCTGTGAAAATAGCTTTTCCACGTGACTTGGAAACATAAAGGGATATGTTTGACAAATGAAAAAAACCAACCAAACAACAGCAACAAAAAAACCCACTTCAATATGACAGAAAATCAAAAATGTTCTTATAAGAAATTAAAACCATAACACAATTACATTTGAATCCGTTCAGCATGTCACTTCAAAGACAAACTAAAGCATAAAGCTAGGCTGTACTGGTAAGTACTAACAAAGTACTACTACTGAATCTTGCTAAATTTTTCATGCTTTCTATCATCACCTTTTCAAACAACTGTTAAGTAACATTCTCATTTCTGCTGTGAAAAAATCAAAGAAAAAATATAATCAATTGCTGATATCATTTTGATGTTACACCATTTTCAAATAAAGACCATTTTATTTGGAAATAGAGGAAAATAAGCAATTCAGAGGATTCCTGACTTTCTTAGTAACAACCTATCCACAGTTTTCAAGCCCAGCATTATAATGGTTTCCATACCGTGAAGCTGTTGTTGACATTTTTTGTGCTTGATTCAGCTACACTGGCATCTGACAGGTCAACTTCATCAAAGATTAGAGACTGTGAATAGAAAAGAACATAAAAACATTGAAAATAATCTGAGTCCACTTTCAGGTCCACAGTTTACAGGCTGTGCTTTCATTTCCTTGTGTCCATTCCAACTGGAAAATAATTATAGAAATAAATGTGGTGAAAAAAATAGAAAAAAAAATGATGTGATAAAGCTTCCTCTTTGACCACTAAACACAGTCCTATTTGCTAGCAAAGTAGTATATGATAGCATTAAAAAGTGGCTCAAAAATATATATACTGCTTTAAAAAATATTTTAAATTTGTGTTTTGTTTGAGTTTTTTTAATAGATGCAGCTTTGAGGCATCTACTGTACAGTAAAATTTGATGTCAGAGGAAAGAAAATCACAGTAAAATGTAAATTGATTAATCAGTTTTAGAATGGAACTGTAAATTCATGAAGTGGAATCTATAAAATGGCATCCATGCAAGAAAACAGAGCTCCAGGACCTGAAAAGTGCCCTTCCCCTCCTTTGTTTGGAGAAATATATTCCTTCTTGAAACACCCCAGCCTCTGGTAAAGGATTAATTAGGTAAAACTCATGGGGGGTTTTGAAGCACAAAGGCAAAACCAACAAAAACATCCCCTCTTCTTTCAGTTATACCATGGTCTTTGTCTTATGTTCCCTGGGAAGAAGAATTAATATTGTGGGAGTTTCAGCAAGTCTGGGTTCAATGTTACTAAGCATTTTCACAATTGCCTACTCATTACACCTCCTTTTCTCCTCTTAATGCCACAGATGATGTTGCCATTCTCAGAGCTCCTATCTGCCACCTTTATTAAATCTATATATAAAGTGCTCATGATAGCACCTTGTGCAGAGAAGTGTGACAAGAGAGGGGCAGAGAAGTGTGACAAGAGAGGGCCCAACAAGTCAAAATGCACTCAGTCCTGGCCCCAAGGGGGAGGGAGAAAATGCCTTTGGAAAGAAGACAAATATTCCATTCTGCCCACCCCCAATTTTCCCACTAAAAATTTCAATTGACTGGAAAAAGCTTTTTCTCTTATGTATCAGTTTTGGCAGAAAATCTTTAATTGTGATTTTTTTTTTTTTTTAACCTATTTAACAGAAATACAGGCATCAGACTAGAAGAGTTCTAATGGGATTCAATTTGAAGCAAACTTCTGAGTATTATGCAATTTTTACTTTTGTTTTGAAATGTTAGATTGGACTGCATGAGCCAACCCCCCCAAAAAAACCCACAACTCCTGAAGATGAATGTATTGTTTGTCTGAAGAGCCAAAAGGTTAAAATAACTGTGACACTTCATTAAAAATAACCCTGGAGAAATCACCAGTCTNGAGCCACCTGTAAAATTAAAAACTTTGGGAAAATGGAAAATCCACTTTTTAATAGGGAGTAAAGTGATTTGTGGGTTAAGAAAAATGATGCCATTGCAGCCAGCAGAAGAACTCAAGATGTTCAGAAGGAAAACTTTACCCACAATCTTTCTCATATCTAGATCTTGTTAAAAAAAAATAAAAATTACTATTCCAGAGGTTAAGAATCAGCAGAGGAACTGTGTCAGGGGTTATCACTTAGTTCCAACAAAGCAGTTGATCAATAAATGGCAAGACTTGTGTGTAAATCACACTTCTGA
>VYZU01061737.1:0-46465 GCA_013401355.1 Ceyx cyanopectus | reverse complement strand
AATTGGTCTGTGGAAAAACATGCCATTTTATTTTAAAAAGTCCTATTTATGTGAATACATGAGAGAGAGCCTATGAAGCTATTGTCAGCTTCTCTATTTCAAAATGGAAAAGCAGCATAAGTATATTGATATCAGAAATATGTAGTTTTTAAATTTTCTTGGTGTATGATAAAGATGATCTGATCTGTAAATGCATATGTGTGTGTGTTTACTTTTTATAATGTAAAAATATGAATGATGATTTACTCAAAATAAAACCTAGGACAATGCTGTACATGCATGTTCTTGGAAACAAAATTCTCAGGGCATCTTTTATAATTACAATAAATAAAGGCATTTACCTATAGAAAGTATTTTAAATAGTAATCATGCTGGTTGTATGCTGTCGTGTGTAGTAGAAAATGTGTCTTTGGATTTAGCAGTGTTTTACTGTCTGAATTCTTAAGCTTCTTACAGTACAGCTGGATTTAGTTGTATTCTCTGTCTTAAGTCACAGACATTGTTTGGATTGTCTGAAAACACTCATATTTTCAGTTTGTTCTGCAGCCTGGCATAGAACCTTGCAAATCACAGATTTGTTGAAAGCTTTCTTCAAGTATTATGCTTTTTAAAATGCAATATTGATGCAGATACACAACCTATGCTGACTCCTCCCAGGTTCTGCTTTTGTCTCATTCATGAAAGCAAATACTCCCAGTTCCCCAAGGGACAACTCACTCAACGTGCCAGCTGCAGCTGCTCCCCCATGGGCCACAGGAGACTGCTCAGTCTGTTCTCAGTCTGACTTCTGCCAGGGACCAAACCCAGATCAGCAGTACCTGGCTTCAGAACAGGACTCAAAACTGTTTGACCCTCGGATGCCTTTACTAGAGCAATGCAGAACAACTAGTAAGTTCAGGAACTTGAATCCAAGCTGTTTCTCCCCCTTAATAAGCTTGTAATGGGCTCTGTATACAGTCTGTCGTTTGTTTCTTCTCGGCTGTCATTTGTCTGTCATTTTTAACTGATTAATTTATGCAAAGCTGATAACATGTGCTCCACTCAGTAACCCTATTATGTATTAAATTCCTTCTGTGTAATCTCAAAATGCTTTATTTAGATGTTTTTTGGTCTGCACATCTTCCTTGTACAATATTCCTGGAGTCTCATGTATACTTTCATCAGTCCTTCACACTACAGACCTCCATCCCAGCATTCATTTGTGGGGCTGCTTACTCCTGGATTACTTCTGTGGGACAGCAGCAATATTTCTGAACCCTTTGTAGCATTGTTTTTACCTTCAATTTAGAGCAACAGCTGGAGGTCAATTGTACAGTGATAATTGAGTGGTTCTCTTTAGCAGCATCCCTCTTATTAATCATTTGGAGGCAGGAAGGAGTGTTTTTCTTTCTGAGTACATTCACACTGCAGTGTAGCTTAGGTTAGATACACCCTTGTAGTCTAGTCAGATACCAGAGTCTGTGTGCTAAATCATTTTGTGAGTGGCTTATAGCAGTGTCTGGGTTGCTGTGAGTAGACCTCTAATGGTAACTGAAGTGACTGTTAGAGATGTTTACCAGCTTTATACCCTATAATGCACCTTTTGTACCTTGTTGATGCATCTAGGATTGACATATTGGAAGCTTCTATGCCAAGTGATTTTGAAAACTCTTCTGCCCCCTTTTGGGCAGCTATTTTGTGAAGACTGAATGAGCAGGTAGAGTAATATTTAGATCTGTTAGTTATATGTAGCTAGAAGTAGCTTTTTGTGTTGTTTCATACTTTACATACAGGACTCTGCTGCTAATTAACATTTGCTCAAAGTTAAAAGTCTTGCTGTTCTGTTGGAATCACTGCACTACTTGAATAAAGTGAGTTGAATTTAGATCATGGAAATACTTTTCTGAAACATTTTGGCAACACTTTTGGGATTTTGGGGATCAACTCTGTGAATAGTCTGCTTTAATGGATGTATTTTTCTTCCAAAGTTTCTCCTCATTTAAGTATAGCATCTTTTTACATAGATTATAATAAATGCAGAAAGTCTGTTTTTTAGAAGCCCAGCTTGATTTTATAAAACAGTAGAGATTCAGATTTGCCAAGGTCAGAATACCCAAGTTATTTTTTAGAATTATTTTGTCTTTGATAGAAAGAATAGAATAGATAGAAGGAATTTTTAAAAGCAAGTACATCATGTACCCTGAGAAAATGAGGTGATTTGATACTCTGAATAAACACTTTGAAAGAGGTCACCCTCCAGGCAATTGAGACTTCATGATAGATAGACTCAGTGCAATTTCTGCAGTAATAAAATACAGCTTTTGTCTAGAGATCTCTTTCAAGGCTTGATCCTGATTCTGATTTTGGGTTTGTTTTTTTTTAAGTGGCATAATTCTAACATTTGAGGTCAGTAGGGTCTTAAGTCTCATTGCAACAGAAGGTACCACTGAGAAATACCAAGCTGCAGTGTTTGGAAATGAGCTTTCTGAATATTTTGGCATGAGTCTGGTTTTCATTCAGAATAACACTAAAATACTGAGTTTTGAAAGTTCAGGCTTGTGATTTTGTTTTTAAAAATTTCTTGGTGGGTTTTATAAGACACTTTTTTGTCACTTTTGTGCCTCAGTGAATTCAGTGTGTTACCTAGGTATTAATAATATATTAATAGGGTGACTTACTGCTGGCTGGAGAAACAGAACAGGTTCTTCACATTTTCATGTTCCACTCTCTTTTTATTCTAAAGCAAATTAATAAAATAGAAATAAAGCCTCTTACATATCCCAGAACAGAAACTGTACCCTGTTACCTTTGTTCACATTTCTGTTGGATCAACCACCCTGCCAGTGAACAGTAATGTTTTAAAAGTATCTTCAAAAATCATAAAAAGGAATGGCCGGTCCACTTTGATGACAGGAGGTGCTGTGAATGCAGTTATTTCTGACCCACTAGCTGCTGTGGCCTCTGTTCCTTCTTCATCCACTTCAATTACTGCCTTTTGGACAACCTGAAATGCAACGTAGAAAGAAAATACACCACAGAAATAATTGTTAGTGTGGAGTGTGTTTTTCAAAGTGCAAGGCATTCAGCTGGAATAGGCTTCTGTTTTGTTTCTCTACTACACAAGCTGCATTATATAAATTCAAAGATTTACAAAACTATGTTTTAAAATTCTGTCAGATGAATCTCATTGAGTCTACTTTTGAAAAACTGTTTATAAATCCAGATTTTTGCAGCAGGTTTTTTTTTACTTTAACATTAACTGCCTTTCATTTTGTTCCACATACTCCAATCCTTAAGGTCACCAACTTCTCTGTGTGGTAGGTCTAGTTATCTTCTTTCTTCAAGCACACTTATTAGTTTTCTACCATCAGCAAATTGTCTTTTCTATAGCCTAGCTGTTTCTTAGTCAACATCTCTGGTCACATAGACCTATTCCTTCTTGATAGTTGTGTGATTGTCAAGTCTTTTGTTGTCTTTTCTGCTTCTCATTCTTCCTCTGTTTTCTATCATTGTGAAATTCACCTTTGCTCTCTGAAGGTGGTACTGAATTATCTTTTTTCCATGGGGCTGTGTTGCTCTCTTCTTGGCTATTGACCACCTTTGCCTTTGTCTAAGTGATCTTTAAAAGTGTCAGTGTATGAAGTTGGAATATGGTTGGCATGCAGCTGTGCTGTACTGATGGTTTGCTGTGAGATTGGTTTTTCTCTGCCAAGTTATGCAGAATGAAAGACAGAACTGCTTCCACTTCTCTGTCTCTCTGTTTACTTTTCTTGAGATTTTATTATCTGAACTTTCTAAAGTTCTTTATTTGTTAAGACTACCAGTCTCTCCGTTGTGTATGAGGGGTTCCCATTTGGGTTTCCTTCCTTGTTCTGGCTTTTGCCTTTTGACTGTCATTTGCAATGTTTTCCTTGTTCACAGTTTTTGTTTTACTCCCTCCCTGCCAACCATATTCTTCTCGAGCAGAGCTTTCCTCCTGTGGTGGAAGGTGTTGAATACTTAGGAAATGTAACTGCCCCTCACTTACACAAACCTCATTCCTGAAGTAGAATCCATATGGATTGAGGTGTTCAGATTGCACAGACTTGGCAGATGGATTCCTTTCCTATTAGTGTCTTATATACCACATATAACAATGTCTTGGCTGGGCCACTTATATACTATTATAATCCAAATAGTAAATAATTTTACAAGGCTTACCTGTGAAACTGCTGCACATCCTTCATTTGTGAGATGACTAAGGTCTGCTGTGTGTGTAAAGAGTTTTTTAATTCCAAGGGCATGAAGCAATTTCTTCATTTTGTATTTTTGCTCTAGTTTGAACTTTGGAAAAGAAATATCCACTTTTCTGTTTTGGAACAAACAACAACAAAAAAAGTTTAATGCAAACTTGGACTCTATAGTAGATGACTGCTGAAGTGCACCCTACTCAGAAATTAAACTTTACACAGAAAATGAAGGGGCAAATCTTTCAGAGTGCTAGAGTTGAGGCTGGAAGACTATAATCCCCAACCTATTGACTGCCAAAGATACTAGGAATCATTCCCTTTTCTGTGTAAAATATTTCAAGAGCATTTATATGATACCAGGACAACACACTAATTTATTGAACAGTAAAAAGAATTGTCACTTCAGGAATTACATTTCATGGGAATAATTAGAATTTACATTTTCATATTTGAATTTATCCATTACTTAGCATTTCTACTGATAGGAAGGGTTTAGTAAATATACTGTGTATCTAGATTCATTGAGCATTTTGCCTGCTAGTGCTAAGTTAAGGAGAGAGAAATCCTATGGAAGAATTTGGAAGGACTACATTGAGTATGTCCTCAGAGACAGACATTTCTGAGATGAACCACAGACGTGTCACATCAGAGTAGAAGCTTCCACATGCCACTTGGTCTGTAGGTAGGGCATTAAATGACCTCTCTTGTCTGGATGATGATGTCACAGAGATGCCAACATGTGAAAAGAGTTAGGAAGACCAGATAATCTTTGCTGTGCTTTGTTGCTTTGCTGCAATAGACATAAATGATACTGAGACCAATGGGTGTCAAAGCAATACCTGGTTTTCATGTTTCCAAGCCAGTATTCCACAAGCTCCATGGTCAAATGGTCTTCAAGTGAAATGTAATCTCCCTCCTTTTCTGGGATGACAACCAGCATGTGGGCTTTCCCTTTGTAGGGTAGTTTTATCACAGTGCATCTTAAGTTCTCATCAAAAGTGAAATTAACTTTATCTGACTTGAACATCATGGGTACTTGTACACTTCTGTATTTGTTTATGTGGAACGTCTCCATTTCTGTGAATTTGGAATTAAATGGATAGACCCACTTGCCTAGAGGAAAGAAATAATGATGTTCATTCAGACTTGTTCAGAAGTATGTTCAGAAAGGCTTAAAAAAAACAGAGCATAGAATATTTTCTGTATCTAATTGAAGTGGATGTCAGTTGTGTGTGGGATAAGTGGATAACAATTGCAGTATTAGTGCATGTGCTTTAATTTTTTTATAGCAGGAAAAGGAAGTAATCAACAAAATAAACTCCTTCATTTGCAGGGAAAGCAAAAAAAAATTTTCTAATGTTGATTAGTTACTCATCAAGTTCAGATTTGATAACCTTTTTGAATGCCATATGAGCATCTGTCTTTTTTTAACATGCCACTGTCTCTGAAATACTCTACCAGCTGTTCACAGGCCTGTTTTTAAATTAATTATACGAACTTTTGGATGGACATTCAGCACTTGCAAGGTGCACTGAAATGTGACCTCTGTTGTACTAATAATTCTGATCTCTAGCATTGCTTTCAAATGTAGCCACAGCCATTTATCTATTTTATCTGATTTTCTGCTAGGGAAAGTAACTTTGGCATTAGATAAACTTTTTTTTACCTTTGTAAAAAAGAATATAGATTTTCTGTAGGGAGGCTTTATAGCTGAGGGGTAATTTTCTTTGTTCTATAAAATAAATAAATAAATACTTAAATAAATCTGTTCATTTATTTTAGTGGGGTTTCCAGGAATGGCAGCTACTGAGTACTTTGGGTTGGAGTATTGTCTGTGACTGGGTTCTCTGCATTTCTTATGCATTCTTATATGCATTTCTTAAATTTAATATTAAATAGACCTACTATAATAAAGTATATCTAGATAGAGAAATAGAGAAAAAAAAGGGCACTATATTCATTCACATTTCCTCTAATGTAGAGTCCTGATTCTTCTAATAAATAATATAATAAATAAATAAAAATATAATATAATACATAAAACCACCAGTTACCTTTAAAGACAATGTAGTTCACAAGTAGCAGTTTATTATGACGGTCAAGCTCTTCAAAAAGCTGTGGGATTTTGCCTTTGGTCCTTTTGTGAATGTTTTGATTTATGATAAATTTCGCCTGGGTAAAGTTTTGAAAGTCCACTCTCAGGAACTCCATATCAAAGTAATGCTTAGATAAATTAAGGAAAGATTCCTTGAGTCCAAAGTCCTTTTGAAGAAAAGAAAGAGTGCCTTGCACAAGGAGAAGTTCTTCATTCATTGTGATGTTATCTTTCAGTTGTTTAAATAAAGCTGCTAAATACTGGCGATCCACTCTGTCCTTCAAAGCATGGAGGTTCAGCCCTTTTACTATCTGTCTGTAGGTTTCCCCTTTGGCTGCCAGCATATATGTGGTCATGAGAGTTGATACAGAAAGGGGAGAGATGATCACGTTGTTATCATGTGTCATTGCAACTTTTCTGTAGAGGTTAAATCCAAAATTTGCCATCTTTTCAGTGAAGTTGTGAAGAGTAAAGTCTTCGAGTCCTTGGTCTTCCAAAGGCTTAGAGATATTTCTGTGATGCTGCCACTCTTCAGAAGTACTGACATTTTTATTTCCTTCCAAGAAATTATTCTCTTTTTCCTTCTTTGGAAATTTAGGTTTGATGCCAGCCTTGATGATTTCCACACATATTTCACTTAAGAGAAGTAAGTAAATTCCTGTTTTCATGTTGATATCCAATAAGGTGCTCTCTTTATTTTTTTTTTTTTTCTAGTAAAGAAATTGGAGAAAGAAGAAGAAAAAGGCAACACTATGACTTTTATATTTGTTCTTCTGTTCATAATGCAAAAGGTCAGAGATGCAAAATCAGAGAATCATGCATTTGGGTTGGAAGAGACCTCTGAGGTCATCAATTCCAACCATTAGCCCAGCACTGCAAAATCACCTCTAAACCATGTTCCTCAGCACCACATCTGCATGTCTTCTGGGCACAGGCAGCAGCATGGGCAGGAGGTGATCCCTGGGCACAGGCAGTAGCAGCAGCATGGGCAGAAGGTGAGCTCTGGGCACAGGCAGCAGCAGCAGCATGGGCAGGGGCACAGAGACAGCACAGCACAAGTGTTTTCAGAGGCTGGATGCCCAAAGTTCTCCTCACACCCCAAGCAGAGCACCTCTACAGACATTTTCTGCACGTCACCCTCTAGCAACTCATGATGTCAAAACAGCCCGGACACTTCCCATCCTAATGAAGCTGTTAATGTCTGCACTGGAGAGCCCTGCTCCAAGTGAGAGAGGGTCCTGGCAGCTCCAAAAATGAACCTCACAGCCAAGGGATGCAGTGCTCTGGTGCTGTGCAGGCAGGGCCATGAGCAGGATGGGTTGAGGACTCATTAAAGAACTGATCCAGGCAGGTGCTTGGATCCCTGCAGGGATGGTGACTCCACCACTTCCCTAGGCAGCCTGTTCCAGGGCTTTACAACCCTGCAGTGAGGAGGTATTTCTGCATCTAATTGTGTATATCTGAGAGGTCAAATTTAGATCAGAGAAAGAAGTTTCCAACATTATTATGTCAATCCAGAAAAAATACCATGGTCTTCTGATATTGGTGGTTCACGACAGAAGTATTTCACTGATTTTTCCCTTGCTAACTGGTTACTCCTATACAAAATGAAACCCATTTCAAGTACAATATGCAGCTCAAAGATGAAAAACCAGCTTGTTGGGCCTGCATTGCAGCTTTCTCTTCTGTGAAACTGATGTAATTGATAAGCACAAGAATTCTAGGTAGCATGTGGTGGAAATTACATGCTTGCCTTTCATTATTGTGTTTCATTTTTCACCCTTCTGCTCTAGGATTTATTACTCCATTGTTTATTACTCCTTGTTTATTACTCCATTCAGTTCATTCTCCTGAGCACATGCCATAGGATTCCCTGTTCTTTTTTCTTCACTGTCCAGAAAACACTGAAGCAGGTTTGTCAGTGCTATCTGCTCCCTGAAAATACCATGTTTCAGTGTCAAACAGCACAAGGATGAAACAGGTACTCTGTGCTTAACACTATTTCACACAAGTTATGATTTCTGAGCAGTGTTAAGACAGAATCTCTTGTTTTTCCAACAAAATGGTTAGATAACTGAACACATCTTACAGAAGGGCTCAGGCAACCCTTAGCTACAGATACTGCTTGTGTCAATTTGGACATGTAAATGCACTTTTCAAGCATACTTATCATTCATCTTTCCATCAAAGCAATAAATTATCTTCCACACAGCAGTGTTAATTTGCACCTTTTGGAAAAATGGTGAGATTGATTATATGATTATATAAAATGGATTGTATGGACCATTGTTAAAATAGTAAGGCATTTAACAGTCTGGAAAACATATGGGAATTACTAACTTCTCCTCTTATATTAAGGATCTGTAATGCCAATTGTATAATTTGTGATTTGGGAAAAGCTGGTTTTATTTGATTGTCGTTTTATTCAGAGTTCAGCTGAATTTCATTTGAATGATTCAGGCTATGGGAGTTAATCCTGAAAAGGTATGTTGATAGGAGTAGTGAGACATTTGTCTCAGCCATTTGCCAAGTCACAAGAGTGGTTTTGGCAGTCAGGTGTTGTGCTATTTTCTTTTGACATAATAGGTCATGTTCTGTACTTGGTGTAACACAGATGGGCTGTAATAACTTAATCAGAAGGCAGTGAAATCCTGGAATGTTATGCCTCTTTTTCAAGTGCATGGCAGCCAGAGAACAGAGTGAAACACACAGTGTACTGTGGTTGTGAATATTTTTTCTTTCATTTTCTTTCCCATTAACTCTTGCTTTATGTTCCATAAGTTTCCCAGTGTCTATATTCTGCAGGAGTGGAAAATAGAGAAGGGTTTGACTTATCTTAAGCTGCTGCCTTTCTGGCCTAATGGTGCACTTGACTTTTGCAGGGTTAGGGTACTTGTCCTCCCCTGATGAACTGCAAGCAGTGCTGGGAAGAGCTATTCGAGTAACTGCCAGGCATTCCTGCTCCTTATGTACTGACCTGTGCCTGTGGGAAGTAGCACAGGCACCCAGGGACTGTTCCTGCCACAATGCTATGCCTTCCCTGGCAGCAGAGGAGATCCTTCCTCCTGGGAGTCATCTCTACTTCAAAGAGGTATCCTTAAACACTGCAGAGTCAGCTCTAGCAGTGAGACAGGGTTTGGAAATGTTTTCTTTTGATCGTATTCAGTCACAGCAGCAGCTCAAAAAGAGCATCAGACCAAACTGCTCATTAGACATTGCAGAGCACCAGCTTTTCCCGTCTTTTCTGGGGATACTGCAACTCCTGTGTGACATCTGACAGTGTTAAGTTTGGCAGATGACACTGTTGAGCCTCTCAGACATCTGAGAATGTACTTAGCTCAGGTGGGTCACCAGATTCCTCATGGGAGATGTGGAGATGCTCCATGGGGAAAGCAGTGAGCTGACCACCTAACACAAATGGGTTTGAGACACAGAATGGGGCAAGTGCAGAAGTACTCATTTACAGGCATAGCCCAGACCATTCAGTGCCCAAGAAAAAGAGTCCTGCATCCTCAGGGCTACACAAATGCTACTGATTTAGGTGTTACAAACATCAGGGGAATAAGAACCTCAAAATTGCACTGAACATTCCCTGCAAATGTGACATTGCAAAAGTTTAAAGTTAACATCACAGTGGCTTTATCATTCACCTTTAATAACACTTAGAAATAAAGCATATCCTCTGGGACTAGAAAAAACAGTCCTGGAAACAATAAATTGATATTTTTGCACATGCTAGACCTGTGTTTTTAGACATGAGTAAAGCTTATTGCTAATTGTAGAGAACTCACTTTATGCATAGAGTAGACAGTTCATTAAGAAACTTGTAAATGTTAGAGCAAAGTTAACATTCCACTTGAAAAAACACTTGTTTCTGGAAGTCTCAGACATCAAAGCAAGAAGTTCCTTGCTCAAATGCATTTTTCTTCTAAAGACATTAGAGCAAGACAAAAGCAAAATAGATTAGAATGCCAATTAGTGCTAGAACCATTTAAAACATCACATCTAGAAAATAGCTAGATGTATATCATTTTGTATATGTATTAAATAATACAATAATCCTTCCCTTTACAATCTAAATTGTTCATATAAATCTTGTCTTACCTATTAGGTAGCTCTTCTGTTACTTTTCTCAATCAACTGCATTTAAAAGTGAGATGAAGGTGTCTGTCCCACATAGAAGCTTTTCAACAAATATTTGCTCTTCCAAAGAGTAATACTCTGTTTTTTTCTGTTATAAATTAACTGCATTGTAAACACTTCATGTTGTGTTTCCCATAAAATGGCATAATGAGGGAGGGTTTGTTCCAGTAAATATGTTATATATTTCATGAGAAACCAGAGAATGGTAAACTCTTTGCATCCAGCCATTCAGCACCCCAGCAGGATTTGGCCTTGTACATCCAATTTCACATGAGAATTATTTTATAGGCATGCTCTGAGCTGCTCAGTGATGGAAGCAGTATCCAATCCTGCTTAAAATACCCTCTTTTGTTAAATAATAGGTCACTGTTCACCAAGGCAGGGGAGGGAGGGAGGAAAGGAGAAGGTACAGAACATTTTTGGGGGTGTTGTCAGTGCACTCATCCTGCAATTCAACCATTCTTTTTAGAGGAGAGACCAGGGTTCCACTCCCTCTTTCAAGAGCCTGCCAGCTCTTCAGTGACATCAGTGTGTCAAAACTGTCTGACTGGTAAGCACTGAGTGATATTTCTCCCATAAAACAGACAAAATGAGGGAAGCTGATATTCCTGGAAAAGTTGTACAATGCTATAGGAAGAATAAGCTTTTTAAATTTTCAACTGGTTTTGCTTGGACAGATTTTTCAGGCTGGTTTTGGGTCTTGAAACATTATTAGTTGGAAAAGCCACATTCTTTAAGACAGGCATTTTACTCAGCAATTTCTATAGTGAGTGTGCAATCTAAACTCTTCATTATTTTGATCATTTGCCTAATGCCAAGAAAATGTAAGCATGAAACTCCCCATCTTCCCCTCATGCTCCTATTTTTTTTTTTTTTTAATTCTTCATTTGAAACAAAAACATGTCTTTATTATTTGGATTGTAAAAGAAAAAGATTTTGACCTGGAGATAAGGGGACTAGTCTCTGTTTTTAAGCTGAACTGAAATAAATAATAATTATGATATGCAGTTTAAGTAGAAGCGTTGTCAGAGAAAATATTTACTGCAGGCAGCTGCACCCCACAGAGACACCCACAGTCCCTAGGTGCTCACCCTGTGCTTTGTGGCAAGAATGAGTTTCCACCCTCCCCGAGGCTTCTTATACCCCAGTGGGCTGATCAGCAGCAGGTAGTGCCCCTCTGTAGATTAGTAGATGATTAGTAGATTATTTAATTGACCCTAGGTGGTGCCAACTCCACCCAGGCCTTCTCAGCAGCCCACCCACCAACGAGCAGCCCCAGCACAGGCAAAGGCTCCACCAGGCTTCAAAAAAGCCCTCAAAAGAGATTTTTGACAGTTCTTTTTGCCACAGATCCCTTCCTGGTCACCACTGAAATGCACTGACTTATTTTCAAATTCAAATGTCTTCTCGTTACATTTGCATCCTATCTGGTTGAACGAGGCTGCATTGCCATGATGTGCTTCTGAATCTGCACATTTGGAGATTGGTACCATAAAAAACCCCCACATCAATCCAGTTTTGTCTGGAACACAAAGGAGGCTGCTATGAGATATATTGGCTGTGTACAGAGATCTAAGGGAACTGTCTTCCCCTCTAGTTACTCACAAAGCCCTTGCTAGTTTTTCACACGAGGTAGCACCTTGCTGAGAGTATCCTCCACATGCCATTGGGAGTAACATATTCCTCCCACTGAATGCTATTTATATTGTCAATCACCCCTTGGATTCAGCAGAGCTTTCTGAACAGTAGAACAGCACACAGCATATAGATAACACTCGGCCAAAATATATGCATTCAGAGTGCTTTACTGGGAGGGGATTGCCAGTCTGTGACACTGGCAAAGTTGCACTGCTCCACAGTTTAAGAGAAAACTGCCCCTGAGACCAGAACAAGCAAGAATAATACACATGTATTGCTGCCCAATTGCATCTCTGCTGGGAGCTTGTGCCACCACAGGGCTGAGGCTGGGCAATAGACAATTGATCTGGCAGCAGTTGAGCTAAAGGCTGGCTGTTCTCTAGCAGACTAGTGTTTTTGGATGCATATACCATTCTGCAGAACTTGGAAGTGATTATGTAGTCCAGGTTCTCACTATTACGTCTGTCAAAGGCCCTGTGACTCTTGAGTACCTGGGGGTAAAAACTGCAGAGGCAGGCTCGGCTGCTTGTTCCAATTATTCAGATTTCTGTTACAAACCTGTTTCATCCTTCTGCTTTTCTTCTTGTAGAGCTGGAAACACATCTGCTTCAGTGGCTGCTTTTCCTCTTGCTTTCCCTAGTCTCATTCTGGAAACCCTCCATGACTGTGGAGCAACCAATCATTGTAAAATTTAGCTGATTTAGGGGGACTGTGGAGTCTCCTCTCTGGAGATATTCCAAACCTGCCTGGATCTGTTCCTGTGTGATCTGGTCTAGGTGATCCTGCTCTGGCAGGAGGGTTGGACTAGATGATCTTTTGAGGTCCCTTCCAGCCCCTGGCCTTCTGTGATTCTGTAAACAAGATACCAATGTACCAGGAGCAGTGCAGGAGATACACAGAGATGATTTTCAAGGATCTATATTTCCTCTGAATTCTCACTGTGAAATTACTCATAACCCATAAACTGACATGCTCCGACAGTTACAAAACAGATCTTTATACAGTCTCTTGATCATACTTAGTTGGTCAATGAGATGATTCATCAAGGTGGGTGCTGCTTCTCCCACTCTTAAGAGTGCACATTATAATTGAAATCAGCTGGAGGCAAACAGCCTGATGACACCTCACCTACCCTGTTTGCAAGCCTGGCTCCTTTTCTGCAGTGCACTAGGCCTGTGAAGTTGTTTGTATGGAAGGATTCCTGGAGTGAAAGCATCTTTGGAAGGTATGTACTTCTGCATCTCACTGGGAGTGGGGGGGAGTTTGGGGTAGGTGAATTACTGTCCAAGATGCACAAAGCAGTAAAGCTGTAGCGTTTCATAATATAGTGCTGAAGAATCTCTTTTATCAGGGACAGCTTCAGTGTCAAGTGCTGTGTAATTGTCCTTGAAGACACAGATAAAATTACAATGGTCTGTTAATAGGATATTTTATTATGGAAGCTTTTATGGGGAATGCAAAACTAATAAAACACTGTAATTGTGTGTCCAGAGAAGTACTATCACTTTTCAGTAACAGGTAAAACAATAATCCATGAGGTATGATGGAAGTAGCATGAATCCTGCTTTATTCCAGGGAATGGAGTAAACGACCTTTTAAAGTCACTTCCAGGCTTGTTTCCTGTGATTCTCTAACTTGCAGGAAAGGAAAATTTTATTTAAAACATTATTTTCTTAATAATTTATTTGACTGGTTTTTACATACAAGAATTCAAGAACTGCAGCCTGGGGTGCTTGGTGTTTGCCTAGTCCCTGTGGAGCCAGCAGGTGTCATCAGAACCTTTATTTCTCTGATGGGAAGAAGAACAATTTTTATTCTGTGTGGACATTTGTCCTTCCCTGTGTCCGAATTCGTATAGTGATGCAGGACTGAAGCAGGAGATACAAACTTTTAAAAATCAGTCCTGGAATATATTTCTCTTCTCCTGAAATGGCATCTCAAAATTTCTGCAGCAGATGTGAACTGCAAGTGTTTTAAATTCTTGAAAAAAAAATAATTTACTTAAAATGAAGGAGTTACAAGGTGTCTAAGAGATTGACTGGTATGTCTAAGGGGAAAAAGTTAATATTCCATCTTCACATTGGCAAAAATACTGACATCAGTGACTTCTGATCACCTGAACTTGGAATATGTGGTATTTTCCAACTATTCATTATCCAAATTTCATGTTTACATGCAGTATATATTCATGTCCTTAATGCTGCAATAACTGAGTCCCTGTGACTTCCAGTCTTTGAATGTCTGTTCTGAAGTAATTACTTGATGTAATGAAGAAATCTGTGCACTTTAGCCTCTGTAAAAGACAAGCAAATGATGCCCTCCTGCACTTGTGAAATGTGCTGAGGTTTACTAAGTACCAAATGAGTGCAGGCTAGTGTTATCCACATTGCCCAGAGTGGCTGACAAAAAGCTCTGCATTGTGGGATTGGCGTTTTTTGTCAATGTGGGGTGGGGTGATTTCCCCTTTTAATATGGATACTAATATGCTAACCTGCTGCAGGTCTGCTGCTAGTTCTCATGGCTTGAGTGTGGGCTTCCTGGAGAATGCATGTGCTGGATATTCAAATGTAGCTCTTCCCTAGAGAAAGTATCTCTCTACCTGGCTGTGCTTTCACAAAGTATTTAAGCAGGGATTAATTTTCATACAGGATTTATTATCTTTGTTTGCTTCAGGGCCTTTTATTCACTTCTGCATGCTGGTGGTCTTGGGTCCACTCCCTTACTGAGGTTTTTAAAGAAAATATCTAAGTTTACCAGAAACCAAGAAGATAAGTAAGGGCAGATAAATCTTTAAGAAGAAATTAACATTTTCTTCAAATACCATATGAAGCTGTCATGTGGCAACAGCATAGTTCTTGTCAGTTTGAGTTAAAAGGATAATAAATTACATGCTGCTACATACAAGAGACATTCATAATCACTCGAGAGACATTGGATATTTGTGTCTATCACTTGATTATACATAATATTAATTTGCAAGAAACAGACATACTAAAAGTATCAGTTGAAAAGCAGTAACTAATATTTCCATTATTTCTCTCACACAAGGAAAATAGTCTGTGAAATAGTTAAATGGACAGCAACCTTTGTGAGCTGTGTGGGGACTCAGACCTGGTTTTGTTTATGTTTCATAAGAATATTGCATTTAACATGTGGGCAGTGGCGGATATGAGGTGTTAATTATTCATTTACTTGATTTAAGTGCTGTCACCTAGCAACTGTACTCATCTTTGAAATGGAATTTTTTAAGTCTGCATGTATATTGCTAGTGACAATAACATTTATATTAAAAAAGTTATTTGGGAGATGGAGAAAATGCATGAATGTCTTTCACTCCTGATGGGAACCAGGTGAAAAATGTATATATATTTTTGAGAGGTTTTCTTTAGACCATTACATTTGGTTGCTCTCCCCAGTTCCTGATATTTTTCAGCTAAAGTGTTATTCAACTTTCCAACTCTGACTCAGTAAATTTCCAGCTTTGTTGTTGTTGTTGTGTTTTCTGCCTAACTGAAGCATTTTAAAGGCCTGTAATACAGTGTATTATATATTGCTTTAGAGTGATGTCTTGAGTGTGGGAGCAGTCTTCAGGCTCTTCCTAGTTCTGTGGCCAGATCAGAATCAGTCACTGAACACACTGAAGACATCCTTCTTACCTCCCAGAAGGCCTCATCTAACATTTTCAGTTGTTCCTTCCGAGTCATTTTTGATCAAAAGCACTTATTTTGCTCCTTGGATAATGAAACAGTTTTTGGATCCCACTGAAGTCACTCCACACTGAATGATGGTAACCTTGGTCAGCAGCCGATTATAGAATGAATGTGAGATTTTAGCATCATGTAATTTGCCTTTGATGGTGGTATTCATTTTTCTTTTTGGCATTGTAATGAGCAGGGAAGCATTTGCATTGACAGGAGGTTGAAATTACAAGTCACCACCCNCAATGTGGGGTGGGGTGATTTCCCCTTTTAATATGGATACTAATATGCTAACCTGCTGCAGGTCTGCTGCTAGTTCTCATGGCTTGAGTGTGGGCTTCCTGGAGAATGCATGTGCTGGATATTCAAATGTAGCTCTTCCCTAGAGAAAGTATCTCTCTACCTGGCTGTGCTTTCACAAAGTATTTAAGCAGGGATTAATTTTCATACAGGATTTATTATCTTTGTTTGCTTCAGGGCCTTTTATTCACTTCTGCATGCTGGTGGTCTTGGGTCCACTCCCTTACTGAGGTTTTTAAAGAAAATATCTAAGTTTACCAGAAACCAAGAAGATAAGTAAGGGCAGATAAATCTTTAAGAAGAAATTAACATTTTCTTCAAATACCATATGAAGCTGTCATGTGGCAACAGCATAGTTCTTGTCAGTTTGAGTTAAAAGGATAATAAATTACATGCTGCTACATACAAGAGACATTCATAATCACTCGAGAGACATTGGATATTTGTGTCTATCACTTGATTATACATAATATTAATTTGCAAGAAACAGACATACTAAAAGTATCAGTTGAAAAGCAGTAACTAATATTTCCATTATTTCTCTCACACAAGGAAAATAGTCTGTGAAATAGTTAAATGGACAGCAACCTTTGTGAGCTGTGTGGGGACTCAGACCTGGTTTTGTTTATGTTTCATAAGAATATTGCATTTAACATGTGGGCAGTGGCGGATATGAGGTGTTAATTATTCATTTACTTGATTTAAGTGCTGTCACCTAGCAACTGTACTCATCTTTGAAATGGAATTTTTTAAGTCTGCATGTATATTGCTAGTGACAATAACATTTATATTAAAAAAGTTATTTGGGAGATGGAGAAAATGCATGAATGTCTTTCACTCCTGATGGGAACCAGGTGAAAAATGTATATATATTTTTGAGAGGTTTTCTTTAGACCATTACATTTGGTTGCTCTCCCCAGTTCCTGATATTTTTCAGCTAAAGTGTTATTCAACTTTCCAACTCTGACTCAGTAAATTTCCAGCTTTGTTGTTGTTGTTGTGTTTTCTGCCTAACTGAAGCATTTTAAAGGCCTGTAATACAGTGTATTATATATTGCTTTAGAGTGATGTCTTGAGTGTGGGAGCAGTCTTCAGGCTCTTCCTAGTTCTGTGGCCAGATCAGAATCAGTCACTGAACACACTGAAGACATCCTTCTTACCTCCCAGAAGGCCTCATCTAACATTTTCAGTTGTTCCTTCCGAGTCATTTTTGATCAAAAGCACTTATTTTGCTCCTTGGATAATGAAACAGTTTTTGGATCCCACTGAAGTCACTCCACACTGAATGATGGTAACCTTGGTCAGCAGCCGATTATAGAATGAATGTGAGATTTTAGCATCATGTAATTTGCCTTTGATGGTGGTATTCATTTTTCTTTTTGGCATTGTAATGAGCAGGGAAGCATTTGCATTGACAGGAGGTTGAAATTACAAGTCACCACCCATTCTTATTCAGTGAGCAGTTGTGTCTTCAAGTTCCAGTCATTGTCCTTCTAAAGGACAGCCTGTCCTGTGGTCAGACTTCTTGTCAGCCAACATTTCTATTTAGTAGAAGATAAATGTAGGGTAAATATGGTATTTCAACTATATTTTATTGGGCAAGTGGCTATATTTAAGAAGACTATGCTCTCTCTGTCCAATAGGAAAGCAAGTGCTCTTGTGAACACCAGTGCAGTAATAGCATGAAATTGAGGACTGTATCAAGAACACACTTTAGAACAAATTTTAGTCTTTAGTATCATGCTTCATACACTTGCCACCCAAACTCATCTTCACTTTGACCTAAATAATCTTATAGCATATGCACATCATATCCATAATAGGTATTGGAAGATCATTCCAGTTTAAAAGTGACTTTTTGGTTGAGCTTAATCTTTTTTTGCCAAGTCACAAATGGAAAAGTATGTCTTGTGCAAGAACAAAAGTTTCTGTACAGAACATTTTCACTCTAGAACCATGCTCCTTTATGCTTTAAACTAATCCTGTAGATCATAGCAGAATCTTGTTCTTGTGTGCATACTATTTTAAAGGTGGAATTATTCATTAAATACATTTTTTGGAAACCAGCTTCCACTGCTAGCTAGCACCACAGGAGCAGATACTGCCCATCATGCTTTTGTGTGACTCCCAGCCTGACTTACAGAGCAGCTCTTATGCTAGTGTGCTCAGACCAGCCATGATGTGATGACTTTTGAGCTGTCTCTGATAGCTGAGCAAGTGAGAGACACCCTGTAGCAGTAATTACACTGGTACAGCCCTGCCCACAGCAGTGCAGCTTGTGCTGCTCAGGGGAAGTGACTTAAATACTCACCAGATGAAGCATTTGTATAATGACATAACTGTATTACTTCACTGAGCAGACTGTGGTTTTAACTGTCCTTACTCAGGAAAGGACCAATTTAGTCATTAGTTGTGCACATGCTGCAGTTTATGTTGATAACAATACCAGTTTCAAGTAGATGTGATAGAGGCGGGCATTGAGGCCAGTCTGCAGCATGATACTGAAAGCCTGCAAGCAAACAAGCTCTAACTGATGAGGTTGCAAAAACAAAAGTTGAAGCCAGGCTGGAATTATAGTCCTAAGAACTCATTAAATATATATTCCTCTTTTTCAGTTCTGCTGAACAGAAAAATAAGCTGTGCAATGAAGTCTTTGCCCAGAGTTTTATCTCCCAGTTTTAAATCAAGCAATAGGACGTGGGGGTGGAAGAAGTATGCAAAGTCAGCATGCTCACTACAGTGCAAACATGAGGATTATCTTAAATATACCCTGAGACAGAGAAGCAAAGATATAAGCTAGCAAAGCATTTTCTCACTGAATCTTTACTGTGCACTGAGAGTGTATTAGCCATAGTCTATTACAGGGTAAATTGGTTTGATTATAGTAACAGTAGGTAACACTTTTGTGACCCCAAAATGTACAACAGAGATGATTTTGTGTGTGAATGCATCTGTGGGAAAGAAATACAATGACACTGAATATCAGTCATATAGCTGCAGAGGTGGCAGGACCTGGGATCAGTTCCTTTGCCTGTCAGATGGGGTTTGCACAGGAATGATGGCAGATTCCAGTCGACCTGAGTGCAGATCTGGGAAGCAAGCTGAGAAGAAAGCATGCTTTGGTGGAGCACATTCCACCCAGGGATGCTCAGCAGATGTGTCCAGTAGCACCAGCACTGCTCACTGGTTGACTCTTCAACCTAAAACCCGCCCTTGTCCTATAATCTTTACACTAATGCATCTGGCCCCTTCTTGACCCACTTATTGAGGCATTGGAGATATGCCCCTTGTTGGTAAATGTAACCTGTGTTGGTTACACTATGATATATATAATAGTCATAACTAAGCTGAAATTAAATTTGCTGGCTGTGCTGAAGGGTTTATTTTTGATTCTGCAATTCACAGTTGTCATATCCTAAGAATGTGAGCTTTGCTCATATCAGGTTAAAGGAAGCTGGTATTTCTTCTGCAGGAAAGATCATGCCTCTGAATGTGGCAGCAAATACACTTATACTGCTGCCTTCAGACTTCCAGCTTCATGGAAGTCTCTCCTTTCCCCTGCCATCCCTCATCTGTGCTACCTGGGGAAGGAGACAGCATAGCCAGGGGCATGGGGCAGATGATACCAGAACTTTCTTGACTGTGAGGCTGGGAGCTGCAACCCCATGGCTCCTTCCACCCAAGCTCCTGTTAATACTCAGCCCTCACCACAGAGATGCTCCCAGATTCTTGACCCAGGTGGCCTCACCTGTAGCCAGACTTGACCCCTGAATCATCAGTCCCAGGCCTTGGGCAGAAGTAGACTGAGATAACCACTTAACTAGAGAGGCTGAGCTTTTCTGCAGCCATAAGATTAAACACACCTTTTTCTTCTTGAACTTTGGATTTGTATTTCACTAAAATCTGCAACCATTAGATTTTTTTTTTTCTTCTGTGACCAGAGGAAGCCAACTTCACAAAGAAAAATGAATATGAGAGCTACTTGTTTGGGAAGACTTCTGAGTCAGCCAGGCTTCCCTGGTCAATGCTGGTGGGCTGTATGTGATGGCATCACCTTCACTACCCATCATGCCAGGCTGAGCTCATTTCCACTGCTAAGCCACTTCAGAAGTTAATGTTTTCCTTATTATTGGATGAGGAATTCAGGATATATTTTGATAATATATGAACAATAAATCCCTCTAGTATATGTTGCTAAAGATCTTGTTAAAGTTTTGGCTGTTTTACAAGGACTAAGTCATTCTAGACTTTTACCTGTGGCCAAACCTGTTACGTTAGAGTTATCTCTCTTTGAAGCCAACTATTTCAACACACTACGTAGTCTGATAATCTTTCAGCTGCATGGTTTAGCAAGCAAATAGCTTCTCTGTGTAAAAATCCATTGCAAACTCAGGATATGAAATAATGAATAGAACCTAGATCAAGCTGTGGCTTAAAATTCTTACACTTAGGTTGCCTGCAGAGCAATCACAAACACAACCACATTGGTCTCCTATAGCCAATAACCCATATAATTATGTTCATACCTGGCCTGCAACAAGTTGTCCTAAGAAATTCTGGCTGTCATCAGTTCTCCATCATCAACAAAACTGTATGTTTCAATGTTACTTCTGGTTAGAGGCTGGATGCTCTGGGAGTGGTGATTTTGACATGTGCATGAGCACACAGGGGTTTTGCCACAGCAACTTCTGTGTAGCTGTCTCAGAGGGACAGTCACAGTCATTTACAGCTGAGAAGGTTTGTTTTCAAATAGTTTTCCCATGTAACCATGAAGAAAGCAACCTACTAGACATTTTAGCTGTCATTTCACCTCCTCTACTGTCCCTTACCTGCTGTCAGTCAGTAAAGGCATGCTGACGTCTTCCACTAATCTGCAGCTAACTGGCTCAGTTACTGAAGATAAGAGAGAATAAATAATGATGAAATCTTATTTCTTATGGCTACCCAAGTATATAAAAAAAAGGTGCTTTTGGTCAAGTTTCTAAATATCTAGTGACTGAATAACAGATTATCAGTATATCAGATAAGATAAGGAGGCAAAGAAAAAGAAATCCTAGTGATTCCTGTGGTACTGCCTTCCTTGATTTCCAGACTAACAAAGGGGTTTGAAATACTGTCCATGGGGCAGGTCTCCTCCAACCACCTCAACAGACCCTGTTAGAACTGAAGTGGTCACCCAGAAGGTCTCTGGGCTATTGGTCCATGCTAGAACACTGATGTTTGGATAAATCTGTCTACTCCTAATCAGGGAATCATAGAAACTGCTGTAGCAGTCTTGGGATGGGGTTACTCAGAGCACTTGGAGGCTACAGCCAATGGCATGGCCCTGGTGCCATCAGTGACCCAGGGCTTTCCTCTTGCTTCTAAAGTCTGTGTGTCTGAAAACACCAAGATACTGAGGGTAGGAAAGGAGTTTATTTTATAAAATCTGGATTAACAGCCTGCAAAAGCTGATGTAGCTGATGTGCAGGATTCCTTTGATCTTCAGATCTCTCCCAGAGCCACCTGGGGATAACCTTCCTCCTAGTATACTGCATTTCTATATGTCTCCATTCACTCCAAAATGAGAACCAGATCACTCCAACCTGTAATCACTACAAGCACAGCTGTGAGTCCCATCCCCATGCTCATTAGCTTTGTCAACTGTGTCAACAGCTAATGAACCTGGTTGTTAATTGCTCCCTAGATGTGTTGTCTGATTTATATTTACTCCGTGGCCTGAAGCCCTGCCTTTCTCCCCAGCCTTCCCCATTCTGCTGTGAGGGCCCTCAAGGTGGTTTGCAGGATGCAAGGAGCCCATTAGCTCCAGCCCTCTGTTTCTTGGGAAGGAGGAGAGCAGGATCTGCTGGTGGAGCCAGAGCTGCATTCAGGCTGTAGCTGTGGCTCTGCAGCCCAGCCAGCATCCCCCTCCCGCACCAACAAACAGCACCAGTGGGTGGGAGGGATCAAATGGTAGTCTGCAGAAAAGAGAGTGGGAGGCTGTGAAAAAGATCTGGTGTGAAGAGGAAACGTGAAGAGCAAGCGTAATAGGGAAAATCTGTTTGGTGTTGCTCGCAGTGACAAGAGCAGGATTAGGAGAGAGGGACTCGGTGAATGGTGCAGAGATGAGAACAGGCCACAGCACAAACAGCAGGGCACAGCACGGGTGTAGGCAGGGAGCAAGCTGTCTGCTGCTCTTTTATGCTAAGTGTGGTGCCTGCCTCTTCTTCAACGCTGTCACTGGCAGATCCTGCAGTGGAAAATCACAGCATGATGTCAATACACCAGGAGCTGTTGCCTGATGAAGCAAGGCTGGCAGATGGCTCCCAGACACCGAGCTTGACATTGGCAGGAAATCCCCTGTGGGAATGGCAGACACTCCTCCTCACCACCACTCTGCCTTCCCGTGGCCAACACACAGGTACCGTGTTGTTCACTGTGCCTGAAACCTCTCTTAACACTTCTTAACAAACACAGGAAGATCATGTAAGTGGTGCAGTGAGAGGGGAAGCTGTAGAGTGCCTGTTCTGTGTGGCAGCATCTCTGCTCCTGTTCTTCCCTCCTATGTCCCATCTCTGCCTCTGCACCTCCCTCTTATATCCCTGGGGGCTAATTTTTCTGGAATATTGGAGGAAAACAGAATTCCCACATCCTGCTTCTAAAGGCTTCTAGAGGCTACCAGGCTACAGCCAATGGCATGGCCCTGGTGCAATCAGTGACCCAGGGCTTTCCTCCTGCTTCTAAAAGGGGGTGTGTCTGTGAAAACACCAAGATACTGAGGGTCAGAAAGAAAGGAGTTTCTTTTGCAAAATATAGATTAACAGCCTGCAAAAGCTGATGTAGCTGATGTGCAGGATTCCTTTGATCTTCAAATCTCTTCCAGAACTACATGGGGACAACCTTACTCCTAGTATGCTGCATTTCTATATGTCTCCATTCACTCCAAAATGGCTCACAAGTGAGTAAGCAATAATTAGTCTTGCAGTTGACAGAGTTAACTGTGAATCTGGAAATGCTGCTTCTTCCTCATTGCTTGATGCAATCTAAGGATCACTCTACTGAAATGAATTACAGCTGTCTTTCAACAAGTGCAAATTGATGCAACTCTATGGAATTCAATCCATAGCTAAGGATCTCACCTCTTTCAGCTCTCTCATCCCTAAAAGTTTTCCTGCTGCTGTGCTGAATGCCCACTCTTTAAGAGCAGTTGACTGATACTGGCTCAGACTGACCCTATGGATGCTGTACTCTGCTGTTGTATTTCAAGAAGAAAACTGCACAGTCAGACAGGGTGCCTTATGCCAGTGCTGTGTGGACGTTGGGCCACAAAGCCACCCAAACAGATGGAGATGAATACAGGAAGCAGCCAGGAAGATGATGTAACACACAGGCATCTCTTTCCCTGGGAGTCCTGCCATTGTTGCTTGTCAGTTGTTCATATGCTTGTTTATACAGAGACTGTGTCTATTTAGCCAAAAAACACTGTCAAGCACCACATATGAGAGTTAACAGGAGTTTTTTACTAGGAACACAGAGCTTTCCTTTTGACTGTGAAAGGGGAGGCAGTGTTTTACACCAGGCTGATAGAATCACACTTGCTCTTAATTTGACAGAGAGCACACGAGACCTTGCTGAGACTGTGTTAGCTTCCTGAGCCACCTGACTGCTCCCAACATGGTTCCTGGTGCTGTGACATCATTTTTGTCTCCTTCCAAAAAAAGAGAACTCTGTAACTCTGTTCTTTCTTGTACCTGTTGCCAAGGCAGATCCATTGGAAGTGGTTACCACCCAGTCCTCAAGATGCCATCTGTTCTACCTGGGTGCCTGCCACCACCCCCTGAGTAAGGAGATCTGCTTGTTGGGTGCTCCCTACCTACCTTTTTTTGGCTGTAAAATGACAGCACTTGAAATATCCAGAATTTCTAAACCCTCATAATACATTTTCCACAAATTTCATCTATCAGTATGCTTATGTAATTGACACCCAACTCCTTACCTGCCCAGCCAGCTACATACTCCTTCTGACACTGATGGATGCATGGGTGAGAAGCCAGCTACTTGCACAGGCTAAGTCTGTCAAATTGGCAGTATGTGTTTGAAATTCTTCAGGGTCAAAAACAGATTTGATCCTCCTGCTCTGTTTTATGCTGCAAAAAAATACCTCAGGAAGATTTGCTACTAGATTAATGCTGAAAATGATTAAAGGTTTCTGGTGGAGAAAGCAGATTTCTTTCTTGAAGATGGATTTTCACATTCCTGGTGCTGTCTCCATTAGAATGGAGAAATTAGTTTCCTGTGATGCTGCATTCTTGATCCAACTCTTCCTATCTCTTGTTTACTTACTTTTGGTAAATTACCACTTCTCCATTGCTAGCAAGATTGTTAATAATTTTATCTACTATTCTGGCTGACAATCACATATTAAGCAGGAGCCTTCCATTGTAATACAAATCTCTGACTACTGGCAAATCTTAAGTCTTTCCTTGGCTTTCATTCAAGTAAAAAAAGGCATTCTTTGCTAGCTGAATTAAAAACATTTTCCTTGCTTCCTCTTAAGCAAGTGTCATAGTAAATACCCATAGATTTTGATAATGGCATAGAATGAAAACGCTTGTTAAAAAAAAGAACCATATAATAAGTTGGTACAAATGGAAATAAATCACACCATGCAGTTTTACATCTTCTTTAATCAGTAATAGCAAGCAGAATTCCTATGCCACTTCAGCTAGTGATGGTTGGGTTAACTACTTTTCCTATGAAGAGTGTACTGTTTGTATCTCTATCAAAAATCAGCAAGAGGAAGGGACGGTTGAATTCAACAGTTGGAGGAAGAGACATTGGCATTATTTCAGCAGCAGTGGCTGCTGCTGCCTCAGTACCTTTCTCATCAACATCTAGAGCAGCCTTGTGAACAACCTAGAAAGAAAAAAAAGAACAGATAGTCATTCTGGGCAAACAACAGCCTCTTGAGAGATGAGTTAGAGCCCTTTTAAAGCAGCCCTGTTTCTGAGGATCCACTGAGAAGTCAGTAGAGGCAGCAGAGATGTGAGCTGTATTGTATTAAATGAGGACAGGACAGAGCTACAGAAATCTCCTGGAAAAATAAATTATGTCCTGGACTACTTTTCCTCTGTCCCAAATAGTGGATGAAGAATGGAGACTCTACCTGTGAGAGTTTACACCTCCAAAAGTGAGTCTCTAGGGTGGTACAACAGGCTGTGCTGTGGCCAGGAGAAATAGAGGGTCCCCTCAGGAGCCAGGGTTGATGTTCCTCTCATGTTCCAGATACCACCCAAGAAATTTTATCCAATTCCAGTCTTAGAAGAAACAGAGGTGTGGCAAACTAGCTGATCTTCACTGTCACAGAGGGACAAAGTCCTCTTGTACTTGGAGACTGAGGCCAGGGTGACCCCAGCAGCAGGCAAGCTAGGAAGCTGAGAGTTGTATTTAGCTAGTGTTTCTGGCTGCTACCACTGAGGGGTTTTTCCTTCATGTTTGTGAAAGGAGAAAGCAAGCAGGTCTGGACTTACTTTAGAAACCTTCAGCCCTGGGGTGCCAGTGATGCCAGAGAGATCTGCCTTATTAGTGAACACATCCACAATTCCCATCCTGATAAGGGCATTTGTTATTTCATAGCTTCCAGAAATAGAAAATTTGGGGAAGTAGAGTCTCACCAGGCTGTTATGTAAAAGAGAAACACAGAAGGTGACGAGAAGGAGTTTTCACCAAGGTAAATGATGAGAAAGCTGTGTAATTCCCATGAGTGAAATCCTAGGGGGTTGGGCCCTGAGTGAGCACCAATTCAATTACTGGTACTTCTTATGGTGATAAAGGCACTATCATTCTTCATAATAATAATTATTATATATATATATGGTGTTTTGCTTTAACAAATCTCAGAGAACTCTGCACAGCAGAACAGGAATGAGGGCACCTCCTTACAGACAGAGAAGGTGAGGTGCAGAGGTGACAGCCCATGTCACTCAAGGAGGTGGAGACCTGAAGTGGGGCACAGAGTCTTCCTGGGGACGAGTGTGGCAAACCCCATAATTTCAAAGCAAAGCAGTGCTTTTGGCTTAACTGTGGCATTTGAAATAGCTCTAGGAAAGGTCTGTGCCCTCCTGCCTGCACCTTTGGACACCCTATCCTATAATCATCTTCCTCCCAACTGTTGACCATGACTGAGTTTGTCTTTGTGTGTGTTATCTGTAGGCAGCTGCTGCTTAGTAAACTTTCTGTAGGTTTTCTCTTCATGTGCTGTCTGGGGATCCTTGGGGCTTTTGAAGTAGTAGTTTTTTGCCGTAATTATCCTTTGGGTAGCTCAAGTCTTTTGCTGTCTCACACAGAGTCATAACCCATGGGATCCAAACCCCACTGCTGTAGCCTTTATGTGACACTTCCCAGTGGACTAGAAGATGTTGAGAGCAAGTGTATTAACATTAGCAGCAGCATAACAGTAGAACTGAAATGGCTGTTTGGTGCTCATGGCCTTTCCCATGACAAACTTATTCCTATGTTGATCTTGAAGGAACTTGCACCAAGAGTTCATTTAGATGAGGATTTTCCTGATTTTGCAGATGAGAAGATACATTTTTATTTGTTCATATTTGATGTATCATGTTATTAGCTTATATCCAATTTGCTATCCATTATGTTTTATTAACTGTGCTGGCATTTCTGTAACGGTGCACCAAGAATCATGGGTGTGAACTTCACAGCCTTGTTAGTTGTGAATCAAGGAAGAGCTTGGTAATTTAGGCACTTATTAACTTGATATTACTCATCTGCTTGTGCTAAGATCTCTTCCTTCACAGACAAAAGAGGTTGTAAAACATGTGAGCTGAATTTCATGTCAATAGTAGGAGCTAACAGAACCTCATTAGATTTTTATAGTTTCAAAAACAAAAATGCCAGAAAATCAGGACACACACAATTAATCATTAGCCTGTTCTAACAGCCACTGGAAGATATTTGGGTAGAATATATTATATATGCATGCATTACTACAAACCATTTAGTTATGGTTTATTTAAGGCTAGACATTTATCTGAGTCATAGAGTATCTGTGACTTATGAGAGGTAAAACACATTAACCCAAACCTCAGTATAGGAGATTTGCCTTAGAACTGCCACCCTCCTATTCATTAAACATGTTTTAGAAAGGCCAATCTAGGTTTACTATTTGTAAATAATAATAGTATTTATATATATAATCTAGGTTTACTATTTGTAAATAATAGTAGTATTTACCACTCCTGGGAGCCCATCAGGATGGTCTCCACTCTGGTGAGGGGAGCAGCAAGTCACTCAGACATCAACAAGGGAATAGTTAAATAGAAACCAGCTGCAAGATTTTTACAGCTAGGGTGCACAAGCCAAAAATAACCCACTCAATTCCCAGAATCAGCAAGTTCGTAGTGTTTGCATTCCCCCCCAAAAAAAAGAAAATAGTCTATAAATCTAGGTGCTGCTGTGACTGACTGGCAGAAGATTACCTCTGGAAGAGATTGTTTGACCATTCTTGGACGGTTTCCTTGACCAGAGTTTGCTCTAACTGCTTCATTTTCCCTTTAGCTGGCAGAACCAGAAATGCAGTAGCACTCCCGTTGTAATGCAGCCGTACCACGGTGCATGACAACCCCTCATCAAAATAGAAATCAAATATGCCCGTCTGGTGCATCATAGGGACCTTCACTGTAGTTTCATCATCCACGAAGAACTCCCTTTCTTCTGTATGCTCTGGTTTGAAGGGCGTTTCCCAGTTGCCTGGTACAGAGGAGAATGCAACTGAATATTCCATCCCATCGTAAATTAAATTTTATATAACTAGTAATAATACTCACCTATGAATCCATTTGTTAAATTTGGGATTTTCAAACAGAACATTTAAAAATATGTATGACAGTAAGAAAAGAATCTTTCAGCTGGTCAAAAGATTGCATTAGATTAAAATTTCACTTTATTTTTCAGTGATGAACTAATTAGGCATTTTCTTTGTACCTACCACTACTTTTCTCTTCAGGTGATCTAAGTGGAGTTTCTGTAGGTTGTCACTGAAGGGCTTACCTGACATTATCTGTGTAATCATATGCATTTTATTTCTATTGACTTTAATCATAAGCTGTAATTTGTAGATAAAATTAATGCATGTTCTCATATCTGAGTGTGGTTATGTCAGGCTTAAGAGCACATCATCTAATCCTCATCAGAAATGCACTGTAGTTCCACTTTGTTCCTTAAAATGTCCTCCTGTGTTCATCACTGGTTTTTCCATATATAATAGTTATTGTGTACACAGAGGACTCTAATATGAATAAAAAAGGGGTATGTAGTAAATTAGGCCACTGAAACGTGTATACTTTTAAAGAGAGGCATTACAAGGATTAGATCATGCATGCAACTCAGCACCTTCACTGAAAATTGGAGGAACATGGGGTAATCAGAGTTATAGCTAAACCCAGGAAAGCAAGATCAGTCTGCAAAGGAGGCTGCAGATTGGAGCAGAGCTCCTGCAGCTGCCACCAAGAGAACCAAGGCTGTGTGGCCTCCAGCTGCCACCTCTCCAGCACCTCCAGTATGCCATTAGGGGTTCTTCTGGGCCAGCAAAATACATTTTACATTTCCCTGAGAACAATTTTTAAATGAGGTAGCTAACATTAGATCTGTTGATAAGAAAGAATAACATGAACTTGAATCCTAGACGACTTACCTTTAAAGAAAACAAAGCTAGCCAGAAGCATCACAGTCTGCGGATCCATGTCCTTGACCAGATTTGTAATTTTTCCATTGGTTTTCCTCTCTATATAATCATTGATCTGCTTTTCAGCCTCCGTGGGATTGTTAAAGTCAGTGGCAAAAGCCTCCAGCTGATACAGAGTTTTGGCATCATCTAAAAACTGTTCTAGTGGTTTCATCTTCTCTGTGAGAAAGAGAGCTTTGCCCATGTTGAGCTGGACCCCACTCTCGGGGTGGATCAGCATGTGGATGAGGTTGTGGAAGCCTTCATGTATCTCTTTCTCCTGAATCTCTGTAAGGTTGAAAGCCAGTCCTTCCAGTATCTGAGTCTGAGTGGATGATCTAGCCCCTAGGGCTAGCATTGCAAATGCAGTGGAGATGCTTACAGGAGAGAAGAAAATGTTCTTATCAGGTGCCTCCAGTGTCATTTCTTTAAAAAATTGAAAAGCAAAGTCAGCATTGTTTGGCACTAGTTTGAGGCAAGCAATTGCTTCACCTTCTTGATGTAAGTGGTATTTATGTTCATTTGGATCATGTCCGTTGTGGTGGTGGTTGGGTGGTAACATATGGACAACAGCATGGAGCCCAGCAAACAGCAAACTTACATAGAGTGTGGTCTTCATCTTCTTTATTAAAATCCTATGAAAAAAAAAAAAAGAAGCTATTACTAAGGTATTTAAATCAGATACATAGAAATAGTTACTCTGTAATTCCTTAATAAGAAATCTCTATATTTTGTTCTTCGTATCCATGTTCTCCAGCTCTTGTCAGATTTCTTTTTTATTTTCTTGGCCTCCTGGCAGGTGTCCACCAACTCTTCCTGCCACCCTCACCCTAAATACTTGCAAAGGCAAAATTCATCATGGATTAGCTGAATACACAACACCAGGCCAGAGAATGGAGCATACCTCAGCAGAAAACACACCATGGCTAAGCACTGGAGGGCTGAGATACCACTGTGCTTTTGACACTGATGGTCTAAGAGAATCCCTAGAAAGTCCATCATAGAAGAAGTCTGGGGGGATTGTGAGCAAAGGGAGAAAGAGGAAATTCATGCAAGTGGGCAGCAACCAGTAGCTACATACAAAGAGAACTGGTGCAAACAGGGATGCAGGAGGTCTTTAGACTTTTGGTCAGACTGGTAAGGCACTTATTTCAAGAGAGGACAAATGGTGGCTGTTATTTAGTAGGAAGCCAAATATAAAGCCCTAGATCTCTAAGGGATAGGTGCTCTTTCCTTATGAATAAAAAATTTTATTTTATTAAAATTCTTTTAAAAAGAATTTTTCTGAATAAAAATAATGTAATGTTTTAAATAAGAGCCTGAAGTAGTATGTTGTCTCTTAATAGACAAACCAAACCATTGAAGTGGGCTAATTTTCAGCACAGCAAAAGGAGCCAATGTCATTAACAAAAACCAAGGTTGTATTTTTATCAGATGTGCTGCTGGTCAAAGGGCAATACATTTATCAACCTGTTACTCTTGGCTCTGGTGTCTGCATTCCTTTGACAAGCTGCCACTCTGCACTGTATAAGCTCTTACAAAGGGACCTTGGAATTGTGGCTATGAATATCTCAGTGGGGCTCATTTTTTGAAGAGAAATCTAGGGCACAAAAGCAGTGAGTGTTGCTAAGGATTTGGGGAGATAATGAGCCAGATTTGCTAAAACATGCACAAGGAGAAATATATTAAACCAATTGCACCTCTCTGCTCTGGCATGATTCAACTTGAGAGACTTGTCAGGAATCACTATGCTTACAGTCCTGCTTTCTCCATAACATCAGAGGGAGCAATTTGTATTAGTAGTTGTATAGCCAGTTACACTTAGACCTGCATAAGAACAACCAAACATTTTTGAGCTATAATCAACTATTCAAACATTTCTGTGTTTGATAGAAGTATTTCTAGAAAGCAGGCCTATTTGCAATAACTCCCACTATGTTACTGACAAATGGAAGACCATAAGGGCTCTTGGTAACTATATTTTCAATTACTGTGCACAGTAGTTTTAAAATATAGTTTGACCTCCTCTGATTTTGCCATTGAAATGATACTTCTCAATATATCTAGCTACTTGTAACTCAACATAAGAGCTCCAGTTGTGAATGTTTAAAACCACTATCAGTGAGCCAATGTATTAGTCAGACCTTGAAAAGAAATCAACTCCCATACAAAAGCATGAGATCTAAGCATAATGTATTTCCACATATTCAGCAGGCAGATTCAGAAGCTGCCTTTGGATAAATTATTCACTGTGAACTATTTACTCAGCTGCAGTCATAATTTATGAAGAATAACATGAATACCAAAAATGAAACATTTACTTTTAAACGTAAGTCACCACCTGTTGCCTAACTCATCATATTTAATGTTTATTACAAAACACAGGAGCTAGATGGACTTCTTCATGTACACATTGAACTGTCACTTCCTATATACTTGGAATGCAAAGTAAACATGGAACTTAAATAGCCTGAGCTCAAAATTATGGCTAATGGCTATAGCATAATTTTGCTGCAAGGGTTCTCTAAAATACTGGTTCCAGTTTTATGAATGTTTTTTCTCTTCCCTGGTATTTTTGCTCTATGTAGTTTTGACATGTTTGAATTTTGTGGTTAATTTATGTACTTTCACGGAATTAATTTCACAGATAATTAAATACAATCTGAATCATCCATCTGTTACTCAGTACTGGCCAATCACAATCAAGATTCGTGAGTCAGCCCTCACAAAAATCTTGATAATGGTTGATTTTAAAATGGTAAGATTATAAAATACTCAGAAGCTGCTGTTTGTAGATGTCTTTTTTGCTGTTTAACCCTTGAAAGGACAAATGACCACTCTGTTAGACCATTATTTGAAATAGAAAAGTCATTTTATAATAGAATTTGCATCCTGTAAGACTTTAGAATACGACTGGGGTTTGTTACTTCACACTTGTTAATGACTATTCCATTTGATAGAGACCCTTTCAGTATGAAGCAGAAGATTCAGATTGTCATGTGTTCTTAGTGATTGAGGGATTTTCCTACCAAGCATCCTTGTTAACAGTCTATTAAAAAGCAAAGAGTTGAGCTAAAAAATCACTAAGGAATTCACTATCTGAAGGGGCTTATTTTGCAGTAAGCTTCCTATTTTAAGACCTTTACTCATATAATCTCCAGAAAAATAGTCTGTCTATAAGCATGGCAACAGAAGTGAAAAGCTCTTCAATTCTAATTCCAAATCTACTACACCGACTTGTTGAATGAATAGCCTGGAATACAACCCATTTAAGTCTCCTTTCTTCTCTTTGTTTGTGTTATACAGTGACAATATATTTGTGGTATGCATGAAAATGCTGCTTTCACAAAGATCTTTCAATCAAATAACAATGACACAAGAGCATGGAGTGCAGTGTTCCTTGCAGAAATTTATCTGTGATTTATTTTAAATTATCTGACTTGGTGATTATATTACCTCTTCCTTATCAAACAATCTTCCCTACCATGCAACCCAGAATGGCAGTGCTTATTTTGGATAGTATATCCTGGAAAGAAAAATAAAGAAAACTGGGATTAGCTGAAGTTAACCCAGCAGAAGATTTGGAAGTGAGCTGTTTTGTTTTCTGACTGACAGCATATGCTTCTTTGTAGATATAGCTAATTTGTCCATTTTAGGGCATATTTTTATCTCTATAATTTTGAGACAATTCTGAAGGAAATTTTCTGCCTTTAAAGTCCCATGTGATAGTGTAGGAGATGAATATTCACCCCAAGCTACTCCCATAAATAGTCCTCATCAATAACCTCAGTTCAAACATGAAAATTTGAACAGCTCAAAAACATATGCAGGTACAAAATAGAAAAGCTGTTTGCTCACCAGATGGTGCTGCTTCTCTCCTGTTTGCTTCCAAAGGAGGAAATCTGAGAAATCTATTTCTTGAAAGCTGCCCTGTGAGTGCTCCAGCTATATCAACACACGTCCCCACCACCACCACTGGTGTCTGTTGAGCTAATCTCAGCTACTCAGGGCCATATCCCCCCAAAAATCACCCAAGCACACAAAGAAGCCACAAAAGAAATACTTCACTAGTCATATCTTTCTGTGAGAAAATGATCTCAGAACCTACTGTCCAGGACCACCTACTCCCAGCAGCACCACAAACTCACATGTGTTTTACTGGTTGTCCAGAAAGCTCCCTGCAACACACAACTGGGCTTGCTCAGGGGCTCTTCCAGACTGATCAGCTGGACATTTTCTTCTCTTGTGATTGATTTTAGATGCCTGAGGCCCCTGAGAAGATGGCAAGCACAAGGCAAGGGTGTTGGATTCTGCAGAGAAGCCAACCACTGTGACTATTTAATTAAAAGTAATTCCTCTTGCAGCAGAAACACAGCAAACAAGTTTACACTGCCCTTTAGAAATACATGTGACTGTTCACAGAGCTGTTCTCAGTATCACCCATCTTCAATAAAACAGCTTAGCATTGGAGAGCTGACCCAGGAAGTTTACTGTCTAAAAGTGGCATCACCTACTTCTAGGCTTCATTTCACTAGGAAACATGTGAACATGGGCTCACTTTTCTACCAGATCACCATCAGTATTTGCTGTTGAACCTGAGTTACTACACATACTCAGAGATGAAACGTCACTGAGGCCAGAGGATAAAAAAGAAGATAAAAAAGAACCAATGCAGTGGTTAGGGCAGTCAGGTGGGACAGAGCAGATTTTCTTCTCTTTGCAAAGCAGCAGCAGTCCCAAAACCAGATCAGATCATGTTCCCAGTTTCTCTTTTTCAGTGAGCACCTGACCACTGCCCAGTCTCTGGCTTCATGGACATATTGGCCTCACTGTGATCTTAGCTCCCCTGAGCATGTGGAGAACATTTTCTTCCTTCTCAACAATCCTGTAATCTGGTGATTACAGTAATTAGGAGATGTCTTATCTAAAACGGAAACAGATCTTAGATATCCCATTCCTGAAGCAAAGATATTTCTTGTAGAATGAATATAAAAATTAGCAGAATTATTTAAGAAGAATCACCTATTGGGTATTGATTTTAAAAAATCCCTAAGCAGCCATCCTCAGGATTCTATTGAAGCAGAGCCCATTTCCTAGAGCAGGAGGTACATCTGGGAAAGATGTACATCTGGAAAGATTCACCTTGCTTCCCTGCAAGGCAAACAGACACCATAGTCTGGCTTTTGGATTCTTTCTTCTCCTGCCATCCACCTGGCAACATGCAGGCAACTCCATGCCTAAATTGTGATGCCTATGCCCTTTATATCCAACTGAGCCAATGAAATCCTTTTGATCACTGGAACAATTGCTAAGACAGATTTCAAGATAAGATACAACATTAAGAAAATCTTAAAATCAGTTGTATGAAGCAAGAGGGTACACTTTTAAAGTCTATATAGGAAACAAAAAGCTTACTACTTACAGCAGCTTCCAAGGATCCTGCTGTCTTCACTAGCACTACCCTGCAGCTGCCTCTCTTATTTGTACTGTTAAATAGCATTATGAAAGCAAAGTGTCCTCTAGAAAACATTAACCAGGGTAGACAAGTGTTATTACTTTAGGAATGGTGCAGAGTAAACAGTGAAGACAATTTTTGGGGGACGTACCTGATTTTTGCTGTATATGCATAGCCAAACCCTGCCTTTGCTTACAACAGTCGTGAGTCCTCCTGCGTATCTGCAGATCCTCCTGCTGGGAATCCAGATCCTCACTCTAACAAATACTTCACATGCATCATTAACCTCTATAAACTGCATGAATTCATACAGTTGAATTACTGAAATGAGTCAAATTAAACACATACATAATACTAGACAAGAGCCTAAGGAAAACACAGCTGGATGCATGCTTCAGCCAGATATCTTAGTATTTTGCAGAGATATTTTGCTCCCTTTACACCAGCTTTTAATAGGTTTTATTTTGCATAGTTATTTTAAATCATCTACTATCTTTAATTGCTATTAATAAGGTCTGTTTTCTGGGGACATCAGTAGTAAACTTAAAGCAGTAGTACTGATGTTTGTGGTGGCTGAGGGTTGCCATAGGGATGATGGCATGATGGCAGAGATGAACACTCAGGACCCCATGGTACCCAGCATACCCCAGTTGGACTGGTGTCACTTGGTACCCCCTGCAGTCATGGATTGAAGGACAAACTGTTGCCCTGTGATCCACAAATATAGGCTGGCATCAGGTGCAGGCACTGACAAAATGCAGGCAAGGAAGTGTCAGGCTGGTGCACCACAGCATGTTTTCACAGAGGAAAGCCCATGTGATCAGGCCACTCATGTTTTAAATGTTCTCCTCTTAAAACCAAATTCCATGCAGGATTCTGTGCTCCTGAAGCATCCATGGAGGGTCAAACCCAAGGGCTGTACTAATGTGGATATAACTAAGGGACTGGAAAAAACTCACAGGTCAGTGCCCAGCTGAACACCTTTCACCCAGGAGGAGCAGCCCCTTGTGAGGTAAGATCCACTTAAGAGCCACTTAAGATCCCTTAAGATCCAGTCCAACCATAAGGCTACCACTGACAAGTCCACCACTAAACCATGTCCATCAGCACCACATCTTTTAAATACCTTCAGTGGTGGTGACTCCACCACTTTCCTGGGCATCCAATATTTGACAACCCTTTCAGTGAAGAAATTTTTCCTAATATCCAATTTAAATCTCCCTGGCACAACTTCAGGTCCTTTCCTCTTGTCTGATCACTTATTACTTGGGAAAAGAGATTGACATCCACCTCACTACAAACTCCTTTCAGGTAGTTGTAGAGAGGGATAAAATCTCCCTTAAGCCTCCTTTTATCAGGATAAGCAACCCTCAACTTCTCCTTGCAAGGCTTGTTCTCTAGACGCCTCACCATCTTCATTATTCTTCTTTGGATGTTCTCCAGAACCTCACTGTCTTTCTTCTAGTGAAATTATCTTTTCTTGTAGTGCACTTTCAAAGAAGAATCTTTCAGAAAGGAAAACTTTACAATAACAGGATAACTGTTTTGCTGGGTTTTTCCCCTGGGCCATTCCTCAGTGGGGGGGGAGCAAATGGAAGCATTTCTTTTCCCCTGTTTTCCAGCATATATCCTTGAATATGTGAAACTACCAGTAGGTGCTGCACATAGGGTTCCATGTTTGCAGGACTGTCAGAGCTGTTGCATATCCTTTCTTTCCTGGCTTCTCCTCTCTTTCTCCTCTGTGGTTGCCTTTCACCCATGCAAAGGTAAGCAGAGCAGTTCAGTGTGAGTTTTGATGCAGATAGAACATGTGTTTGAATTATTTACCAGCTGCTACAACAGCAGCTGGGCACATGCTGCCTGTTTCTCTGTAATCCAACAAATGAAAACAGCCTCTGAAGTTACAGAGCCTTACCTAGAACATAGGCAGACTGAAGATGAATATGCGAGCTGAGAGATAAATGAGAACACATTTAAAGACAAAAAGTGCAGCTATGGGTAAAGTTACAGAGAAAAGTAAAGAACAACCCAGCTGACTTTGCATGACATTTATAAGAGCAGTTTAGTCCTGCAATTGAAAGTGCCCTTTCCCTGATGATGTTTGTATAGGAGTGCAAGAGGGAAAATGAATGAAATATAATCTAGTTCATATCAATATCCCATGTTATATGCAAGGTGATACCTGATTTCTTTTCCCCCATGTATAGAACAGTTTCATCCAATCATCTAAATTATCCTGAATTTTGCAGAGACCCTGTATCAATAGTTAATAGCAGAATATGTTGCATAGGAACTTGCAGCTCTTTTTTTTGTGCAGACAGTAGGCTTATGTAGGCACTTCTCTGGTATTTTGAAAGACAGCTCATTAGTAACAATGCTGTTAGAAATCTTTCCATTTGTTCCTCTTGGTCTGAAACTTTAAATGTCTTATTACTTTGAACTGCAAGTTACTTTGGGTTTTAAAAATTATTATTACTATTGCAACATCTTCATAATGCTACTTCATCTGCAATAAGTTGACAACATGAACAAGAGTCATAGAGCACGGGTTCCCTTGGAAACAGGCTGGCTGCAGTCCAAAGATAATTGATTATTTAAATTAGAACTGTAAGGTTGTTTCTCTGGAAGAGCAACACTTAAATCTTTTCAAATTTTTAACTAATTACCCTGAAAACCATTTTAAAACATAACGGGTTGTTCTTGTTCTGAGGGTGCCCTCTGGAGTACAGAGAGCACATGAGACATCCATCCCTACAATAGTGCTGGGACTAAATGGCAGCACGGAGCAGGTGAAAGCTGCATCTTTCTCTCTGCTGCCAGGCTGTGTTTAATTTGTGGAGCTTTGTCTCTCGCTGTGTTTCAAGGGGAAAGGCACTCATGAGCATTTCAGCAGGAAAAAGTTGCTCCCAGTGCCAACACAGATCGGGTACAACCGTGTCAAGTGGCTGCCCCAGTCCTTCCAAGGGCATTCTCAGCAGACCTTCACCTTTCTTTATTCCTTTGATTTCATGCTGTGCACTGCTCTTGCCCCCTGCCACCCCCAGACAGTAGATCCAGGCTCATTCCAGGGGGAATTGTCTCACACAGACATTGATTCCAATCCCAATAAGGGAACACACACTGTCCCCTGAGCCACTGCAGTGAGTCCCTAGCCTTGTTTTACCTCTTTCACCAGTTTCTTTCTGCAGTGCTGTGAAGACCCTCAGAGTCCCAAGGAGACTCTTAGGTCTTCCTTCCATCCCTTCTAACATTTGGCCACGAGTCTGCTTTCTCCTCTTCTGAGGCTGTGGATTCACAACTGTTTTAACCTTAACAATGTGCAGGAGGATGCTGCCAGAAGTCTCATATTCCTGCATACCTGCCTTGTCTTTGGGATGACCAGGGGGTTGGAGCCCAGGACAAGTAGGGAGAGTCTGGGAGACCTGGGCTTGTTCATCCTGGAGAAGAGAAAGCAAAGGGGGGGGGGCTGCACTTCATGTCCTCCCCTACGTAATGGGCTGCATAACAGAGAAGATGGAGCCAGAGGTGCAGCACAGGGTGGTATTCCAGGTAGGGGACTCAAGCTGCAGCAAGGTAAATGCAAATGAAATATAAGGAAACTAATGTTCAAAGTGAAGTGAAACACAAGGGCAGGTCACTGTTTGATCTGTGAAGTTGTCATCCTTGGAGGCAGCCAAAACCTGGCTGGACATGGCCCTGAGCAGCCTGAACTAGATTCCAGTCTGGTGCTGCTGTGAGCATGTGGTGGGATTGGATGACCTCCAGAGGTGCCTTCCCAAGAAAAATGCCAGTGAAACCATGCTCTTAAGAGTCTTGGTCTCCACTCACGCTGCATGTTTGCATCTCACTCTGCAGAGAAACCTGTCTTTGTTTCTCACTGCATGACTTCAGAGGCTTTTCTCTGAAACACTCAGTCCCCTGGGAAGTTGTCATCTCCCTTGTCCTCTGGTATGCCCCAGCAGAGCCAACACGAGGCAAGCAGACAGCATCCCTCCCGTCTGCCCAGACACGGGCTCTGCCAGAGCACAGAACACAATATGCACACTGGGAACAAACAAATCTGGTGGACCATCTGCTGTGTTCCCAGCATGCCACGGCCATGGCAGGTGGCACACACCCCTCTGTGATGCCACCTGGGCTCAGGATTGTCAGACTGTGCATTTCTCCTTGGGGACTTTGAAAGTTTCCTGGACTGCTAATGATCTCAGCAGGGATCCATGTAGCTGCCTTGATTCCTCTGTATGTGCCAGTAATTAAGACCTAATAAAAATATGCTTTTTTAAAGCCTACATGGGAGGGGAGAAGGAAAATGATGAACCTTGGAACAGGCAAAATTGAACGGGCTATTTCAAAATTAGAATCATTGCTGCCAAGGAAACACTTGATACTTTATTTTTTCCTTCAGATATCTCCATTTACATGGTAGTTTTTCAGATGTGTCCTTAGTGGGGTGCTGAAGCAGTTGAGATTTCACTCCATTTGCTTCCTCAGAGATGCAAGATGCACAACTGCTGGTGTTTCACCAGTTCTGATTCATTGCTGCCTTGCCTGAGGACATGATAAAGCATCTCCAAAGAGAAACTTGTGTGATTGTGGTGGGGAGAACTGTCTGTGATTATTGACACAAGCTAATAGCACAGAAGAACAGAGCTGGAAAATGGTCAAATGCATGCTAATTTGCTTTGTACCTTCACTTTTTTTTTTCATTAGACTATGTTCTTATTTCTTGTGTCATCAATAAGCAATATATGAGTCTGAAAACAAATGTTGACAGTTCTCTACCTTTTATCTTGGCAAATTTCATTCCTCTCTGTGTCTGTTTGCAATTGTTCCCCCTGGAGAACTGCAGGGAAGAAAAAGATGCAGTGAACCTGTTGCATCTCTAAAATGATGTGGTCTGAACATAGTGTTAGATCTTTATTTTGGTAAAGGCTGGTTCTTTCAGCAAAGAAAAGCCCTAACTTTCTGCAGGTTTAAAATGTCTGCACTGTGAGACAGATGACCCATAAGGGATTAAAATCCTGGAAGCTTCCCAGGGGTACTAACTTCTGCATATGCCCTGGGGAAACACTTTCTTCTTTCAAATCCCTCTTTAAAAAGTACATCACCTCTGCCAAGATGCCTTTAGAACTCTCTGAAATGGCTAAGAGATTGGAGACTGGCCACTCACATAAATACCCATCAGACTGAAAAGTAGCTTATTATTTATTTTATTTTTAAAAAATATATAGGATGATGGTAGATAACTTATATATTTTTTTTTAATATATTTTTAAACCCTATAAGTCTACCATCACCTGTTGTGTTAGGGTAATTGCTGCAACATTTGCATTGTCTTCTTTTTCCTCAGAATCTTGGGGTTTTTTTTTGTCTCATCCACTATCTGTAATGTTATCATGCACATATACACCTCAGAAACAGGTAGTACAGGATATTTATTGCTTACAGCTACCTGAAAGTACATTGTAGAGAGGTGGGGGTTGGTCTGTTCTCACAAGAACAAGAGGAAATGGCCTGAAGTCACACCAAGGGAGGTTTAGATTGGATATGAGGAAGAGTTTCTTTCCTGAAAAGATTATCAGGTATTAAAATAGCTTCCCCAGGGAAGTGTTTGAGTCCCCACCCCTGGAGGTATTTCAGAGTTGATTGGTCTGATATGGTTTGTTTTTGACAAAACCATTTTAATTTTGTCAACCTGCTTTCTTTCTTGCTATTTATCATGTTATTTTATTAATATTATAGCTATTATATTATAATATATGTATTATAATATTATATTATTTTATATATAATATATAACTAATTACTAATATATATTATATATTAATTAATATATATATTTATTATATACTATATATTACTGCTTTAAGAAAGATACTTTTTATCCTTTTCCAATGCTCTGAAAATTTATTACTCTTTTTTTTTTAAGTCTGGCTTGTTTTTACTTAGAGACACAGTGTCCTCTGCCCCTTTGCAGGCACTGGGAGGAACGTGGGGAGCTCAGAGGGGCTATAGGGTGTCCATAATTGGGATGGGAAAGAGGCAGATATGTGTGAGGTCGACCCCCTACCCACACATTTTTTCTGTCCACTTCTAAAAGCTACTGCTTGAGTAGGAATTACACAAAGTTGTGTTTGTTTGTGTACAACTCAATATAACCAATGTTGGCAGTGTTAACTCCTCCAGCTGAAGGTTTTTAATCAGTAACAGATTAACCACCATGGAAATACACCTTAATAGTCAACTTCTGTTGATGTTAACAAGATTTACAGACCCAGTGTGATCAATGAATCAAAGGTAAATGGTATTTATTGCTAAGTGGAGAGTTTTTTGAAGGATTTACTTTGTCCCTCAGATTTGAGTGCTGCTATTTGACCTATCAACAAATAAAGGGAGGCAGAGGATGATCAGCTGTGCTGAAAAGGCAACTGATCCTGCTTCTGCATGTAAGTGAGGATCTCCTATAGCAGTCATCTCCCCAGTGTGGAGCACAGCATTAGGAACAGCTTGCAGAAAAATACTGAGAAGTAATTTTCACTTTTTGAATGTGAGAGATGGGTTTATGGAGTGCTTGTAGACAAGAGCTGCTTGTAAGAGCACTGTCCCCTAAACAGACAAACCATGGACAAGTTTAATGAGCAAACAAGGTTGTTCTTGCACCAAGCAAGTCTTCATTTGGGTGTGAGCTGCTCATGAGTCAGTGGGGAGCCCTTCCCATCCATGCTGCAGCTAATCAGAGCTGCATCCTGATGCCCAAAGATGAGCCAGTCTCAGGATGGGCCAAGGGAAGAGACCCAGCCCTGGCAGTGGGGTGCAGTGGGTGTGAGGGCTCATCCGGGTACCACAGCTCACAGGATGCACTCTTCTTGGTCAGATGGATGCAGAAACATCCTGCCAGCTGATGCCAGAGAAAACATTTTGGTTTGATTTTCCTATGTGAAGACTTCGCCAGCTTATGCCATAGTTATTAAAACCAGTTTTTTAATGTAATTATATTTGTTTCTTTGGAAAGAATGGTTCAACTTGAATATTTTTCACTTGTCTCTTGGTGTTTTTATCAGCATCTAGACTACATTTGGAGATTGCATTGTTGTATTTGGGAGGATTACACAAGATTGAATGATGTTTTCCTATTGGGATTTCTCCATTATGACATATTTTCTGCAGAATCAGAAATACTGAGGCATTCTGAAAAACATGAAACAACTACAGTTTAGAATCATCTTCTTTATTTTATGCAAAAAATATTTTGCCTTTAGCTTTCTATATTTTCTACCTTCCTCCTTCTGACCAGCAATACTGTCTGGAACATTTATAATTATTTGTAGCATCATAGAATGGTTTGGGTTGGAAGAGACATTTAATATAGTCCAGCCCTCCCCTCCAATAAGCAGGGACATCTTCAGCTAGATTGAGTTACTTGAAGCCCCATCTAACCTGACCTTGAATGTTTCCAGGTATGGAGCTTCTACCCAGCTCTGGGCATCCTGGTCCAATGCTTCACCACTCTCAGAAAAATGTCTTCCTTAATACATAGTCAAAATTTATATTCTTTCAGTTTAAAAATGTACTTTTTCTGTCATTAAAGACCCTGCTAAACAGTCTGTCCCCATCTTGCTTATAAGCTCTCTTGCCATAATGTCTCCCTGGAGCCTTCTGTTTTCCATGCTGAACAAGCCCAAGTCTCAGCTTTTCCTCACAGGAGAGGTGTTCCAGCCCTCTGATCATTTCACAGTGTCCCCAAGACTTCCTTGGCACCCCAGAGGTGTCTAAGCCCCAGCCTGGAAGGGCTCAGTGACAGCAGTAAGACCTGACAGGACTATTTTTGCACTGTCCTATAGCTGAGAAAAATTTTGCTGACAAGTGTTATTGCCTTGTCTGTAGGATCAAAACCTTTGGCTTCATCAGTGATTTTTCTCATGTTTTCTGGTTTTCATAGTTACTAATCTGCTGCTCAGTTTTGCTGAAGTGCCAGAGGCCACTAGAGACAGCATCTGCTTCATCTTTCACATCTGTAGCAGCTGTAGCCACTTATCTGTGAACATGACATTTCCCATATTTATTTTTATGAGGACATTTTATGAATAATTTAGCATTTTAATGAGATGAAGCAAGCTTGTGCTTATCTTTTTTTCCTCAGCTCTCTGTTAAATTAAATAAAAACCCTTCTGGTGTTCAGCTTAGTGTGTCAGATCTCTTACCCAACATTAGCACAGCAAAAAACAGTGGAATTGCTGATTGGGGGGGAATCAAAATGTTCCAGGAATGATTGTTGTTTGACTTACACAGTGTGCACTGTTGGGCTGGTCTGTCTTTTTGTGATGTTTAGCACCTGAGCTACTAAGCAGGAGGGTTGGTAGCAGAGAAGGATCCCATGAAGCCAAAGAGCACTACAGATATGCTGGAGATGCTGAGGTCACACTTTGCTGCAGGTCCAGAAAGGTGAGTGGGTTTGCTGCCAACTACATATTGCTTTCCTGCATTTGCTCTCGTCCTATTTTGAGTTAGAAGGAATTCACACCCTCTCTAGTAAAGAGAGTGTGTTTTTAACTAGGTGTCTTCCTAGATCTGAGGAAAAATGCTTCTTACCTTTCAGTTCAGCTTGTGCTACCATCTGTATATTCTTCTGCCAAGTTATCAGCTGCCTGAGCAATACATGACTTTTGTTTTTCCAGCTTGACTCTAAGTTGTATGGACACAAGCTGGAAGAACCCCAGCTCCTCTCAGTCTCACTTCCAATCACAGTTATTTGTACACTTGAGATAAACAATATCCAGACAACCAGACTGGTTTTAGTTTTTGGTTGGTTTTGTTTGTTTGGTTTGGGTTGTTGTTTTTTTTTCATAAAACCAAGGTACCTCCCCAAAACCAAATGTAAATGCAGTAACATAAAATATCCACTCAGAGGAACCTGAGACATGTTTGTTAGTACTACATTAACTTCTGTATTTCCTAATGCCTAAACAGACAGTTGTGCAAATTCAGCATTGATTTAGCTCTGGTTTTAGCTGACATTGATTGTAGTTTGTTTGCTACTATTTACAACATGGTTATCACAGCAAACAGCTCGGGATGGTCTTGACCATCACCACGAGTAACCTGGGCATGCATCCAGCACAATTTGCCTAGAGTGCCCTCTGTGCACTGATACTAGCAGGCAAGAGGTAGCCTCTGGTGAACATGAATGGCTTGAAACACTTCTTATTCAGTATCAATGTGTTTTCATGCCTACTTTAATAGTTAACCTTCTTTTGCTTACGTTGAGAATAATTTTGTGGTTTTGTTCAGCCTCCTGTCTTTATCCTTTTCATCTTTCTTTGTGACAACTAAGAAACTGCCCCAGCTCTTGGGGGATGGCAGCCATAGAGGTGGCTGGAGATGACAAGCTGGGAGAGCTGAGCATTGCTATCAGTGCTCCCTTTGGGCTCCTGAAGTTTTCGATCTTTGGAAGATCTGGTGCTCAGCAGCTGTTCCTAAATACAACCATTTGTTGCAGGTGTTTATTCCTGCCCTAGTCAATTATTTTCAGTGCACAAAGAGAAGGTCAGAGCAACAGAGCTCTTTGAGGCTGTCCTGTTCTTTATATTCCTTCTGCTGTTGAACAGTGTTAGAAATGCAGACTATAGCATAAACATTAACCAGACCAAAGACAATCATTCCTGAGCAAATAATGTAGATATTCCCTGTGTTGTTTTCTTTTTTTTTTTTTTCACAAATGCTGAGGGACTTTCCACTAAGAGGGATGTCAGCTGCATGATGAAGAGACAAGAGCCTCTGACAGGGTGAAATCCTCCTGTCAAATCTCATCTTCAACCTGAACATGTCGTGTCAGGTTGCCCAGAGCAACTCCTGAAGCTTTTGCTGAATCTACTGAATAGTTTGTCCCCAGATAGTTTTTAGATGAAAAATTAAAACTTTCAGTTTTGAGTTTCTGAACTGGAAAAGTATTTTTTAAAAGCTTCTTTCAAATGTTGTCTGACTCACACTATGTCCCCCAGCCCAAGGAATGTGAAGCTTTTCAGCTGAGGTCAGACAAAACCTGCTGATCACTTGGAGAACCTTTCAGCAAATTTACTGAGAAAATGCAAACTGTTTTCTGGTGATTTTTTCATTCAAAGGGCTATTTTGCAACTAGTTGTTAGCACTGTGCTGGCATGATGTTTCATTCATCTGGGAGCAGATCTGGGGATGAGACAGGTGGGAATTAGGGAAGGGTGGGGAGGACTGTTAACAAGCACCAACCTGCCTCCAAAGGGAAAGGCTCCCACGCACACTCACTTCAGCAGCAGCTGAGCCCTTATTCTGCTGATTGAAACTCCTGAATGCCATGAAAACACAAGGAATGGATGACAGAAATTCTGCATGGAAAATTCTGGTAATCAATTGCTATGGAATATTATTAATAGTGTTGTTCTTAAGAAACCTGTCTGAGTTTTGCTTTTTTTTACTATGTTCTTCAGCTGCACTTGAGGACAACAATATTTATGGGTGTGAGAGAGAAGCTGGTCATAGGTCTTAGATGGGAATCATTCACCTCAGTCAGTCAGTGGAGGCTTTGCATCTTTTGGACTCAGGTAGTATAAGCAAAAGTGGGTGATTAGTAAGGTGAAATGTGAAGTTATTTGTTTAATAAATTGAAATTCACATTAAAAAAAAAGCTGAGGAAGACTGTAGTTCAGGTCAGGATCAAGAAAGAAAATTTCTAGCACAAATAGGTGTGGAAGAAAACCAACTAGAACCTGCAGATAGCCTATGAGATTATGAACTTCAGTGTGAAATCTGCAGGTGTCTAAATATATAAAATAATTTGGTGGTGGGCTCCAAAGGCTTCAGAATCTAAAGAAGGTGCTTTTAGTGAGGTCTTTCTTGTTCAAGTGGCAGCTGAGCAGTGCTGGGCAGGGCTGTACTGCATTGGCTCTGAAGTGACTATTATCTGACATGATTAATAGCAAGCATTTGGAATAAGGAAATTATATGTTCCTTCAAAACCTTCTATAGCTTCTCAGGGCTCTGGTCATCAGGATTTCCCCACAAAGCCTTCTGGAAACCTGCACTAGAATATGTTGGGGCCTCATTTGCATTTCTTTCCTAGTTCTAAGAGAAGAGCTTGTTTCCATGAGGAGTTTCATAATTCTTGGACTCATTTCCATCCATCCAAGAGTGGCTACATTTCATGGGCTTTGGGTCACAGGGTTGCCTCTGTTAGAAAATCCTCTTCCTCCTAGAGGTGCTGTTTCTCACCCTCTCTCCCCTCCCAGAATCTCAAGATGTAAGGAAAAATTACCAAGTGCAATGTCCTAGTACCATTTGAAAGTATTGATGCCACCACAAAGTCAACCTTTTTCCCTTGAACTCCAGCAGGAATTTCCACGTGTCCCAGCAGTGACATCCAGTGAAGGCTCTCTGTTCTTTCCTGTTTTCTCTCTGTTCTTTAATATTTGCAGATCAGCTTCCCAGAACTTCCATGCATGTTTTCACCATCAGCACATCATTGTACAGATACCAGGATAGGAGCTGCTTTAGGCAAAGGTGATCCTCTTGGAGTGAAGGACTCTGGGTCCAAACGCAGGTAATTATTACTAAAATAGATTTATTTCAAGTGACCCAAAGTGGAAAGCTACTTACAGGTGATCAGTTAACAGTAGTACAGGAAGCAGCTACCAGCATTGTCTCCATGCACAACCAGAGAATCTCTCAAGACTTTTGTCTTGGCAGTGTCCTGGATGTATCATACTATATACACACTCATGGATGCCATATGCACTCAGTTCTTCTCAGCAAACAACTCCAAACTCAGATGATATAAGAAGAAAGAAACTGAAAAAGTGAAAATTTAATGCATATATGCAAAATTATTCCAGAAAAGTGCAGTGATGGCTAAGCAGCTTATTTCTTTTTCTCTTCTTTTTTTTTTTTTAATCCTGAGGAGGATATGGCTTTAGGATATATATTTCTGAGCTAGACATAAGAAGGGAGTTGAGAGATGTGGTCAGAAGGACAGTTGATTTGGCTGGTGGATCTGAAAAGTGTAAAAAGATGGAAGTATTAAGAACCATGCTGTGTACATCTGTGTGTGTGTTTAGGCAGGTAGGCAGTGGATGAAAGCTGGACAGTGGTAGGAGTCCTTAGCTGTAGCAGAAACCCTAGGAAGGTGTCTTAGGAGGTGACACTGTCTGCTCCTTTACCTGAGCTGTCCCTGAGATGTCAGAT
>VYZU01061736.1:0-106893 GCA_013401355.1 Ceyx cyanopectus | reverse complement strand
TCGCTCCTCACCTAAAGAGAGTCTCAGCTGCCACCCAGTGGAATTAGAAGTCGCTGCATGAAACCAGTGGCTCCTGCCACTAGCTCATCGCTCCTCCTGGCTGCAAGAGTGGGGTGACCACCCCTAAGGCTCGGTTTGCCTGCACCATTCCCCGCAGGTAGAGGATTTAGCACTTCAGAGCTGAGCTGCCACCCTTCCCGCTTCTCAAGGGAAACTGAGGCACAAGGGCCAGCCAAAAACACCGTGAGCAACAGACCATGCCTGGGATGGAGGTCCCAATAGGGCTGGGTCCTGATCCAAGGGATGTCCTACAGTTGCATGGCTCAGAGGGGATGGTGCAGAGACAAACCCAGCAGGTGCCAGGGGTGGGATTAAGCCTGTCACATTTAACCCAGACAACTGGCTGACCATTTTTCTTCTCTTTGTGGCCTTCTGTATTTTCTTACAAGTCCAATGAGCAAACAGCCTGGTTTGAGAGATGCCTGCGGGGATGTTGCAAGCTGTCACCAGTTATTTTTCACTCTAGGAGAGCGTGCTCTGGTTGCTGCAAGAAAGACCTTGCCATATGGCAGGGTCTGGAGGGGAAACAGCACAGAGCTGCCTGGACAGCTGACAGGGCAGCTCCCAGCAAGAAATGGGCAGCCAGAAAGTTGCAGAGGTACCACAAATGACAGGGAAGTGCTGGAGAGGCAGGCACAGTCCTTACCAACATGCAGGCAGAAGTTGTCCTTGTGTTAGCCCATGAACACCTTGTGTGCATCAGGTATGTGACCTACATATCAGGTCTATTTGGGACCCTGATGTCCAACAATATCCCCCCCAAGCAACTGGGGAAGAGAGAAATGTAAGTAAACAACCTTTATTTACCAATCAGACTTTATTTCACCTGCTGTTCTGTTAATTAAACCCAGAGAATGAACTCTGCCAGGCACTCACATCACACTGGACACCACCTCCAGCCACACAGGCTGCTAAATTCCCACCCAGCCTCCAACCTGGAGCCACAGCAGACAGAGCTGATGGGTTTATTCCCTCTCTGAACAGACCCAGACAGGTCAGATACATCACACCCCGACCAGACAGTACAGTCGTGGTGCCATCTGTCCCTCCCCTGGGAACCTGCATCTTCAGGGATCCATTTGCACTTCCATCTGTGATTTCTGCCCCAGCCTGAGGAATGACTTTTACACACATCAGTGTCCAAAGTGCACTGATGTGCTCACGTGGGTTTTAAGGTTTGCACGTGAAGCTTGATGTTTTCCTGGCATGTTTGGCCCCCTCAAATCTTTGATGAAAAAACACAAACTACACCAGGAATGGAAATTATTTGCTTTTGAAAATCGATGTAATAAATAATACCTAGTAAACATGAGCACTAAATGCCAACTCCTTTGCCTGCATGAGGTAAGATTTCTGGCAGCATTAAGAAAGCAAACTGAATCAAAAGAAGGGAACTAGAGTAAGAACTAGAGGGAGGCAGGAGGGTTAAACTCCAACAGCTCAAAAGTGGCAGCCCACCACACCTTCCCTGAGCCAGTGATCTCTGTGCACTTGAGCAGGTACTTCTGCCAGGATGAGGAGCTTCAGGGCAGGGGAGGGTGCGAGATTGTCCCTGGCACTGCAGTAGGAAGGGGGGGTCTCAGGGAAAAGAGTCCTGGATGTTCACAGCCCACAACACTGAGGCACAAGCTGGAATGGGGATGCAGCCCCTGAATGAAGGGATACTTGCAGCAAGGAAACAATAGCAGCACGTTTTATATCTAGGGAGCTATTCTCCTGAAAAGCAACATGCCAAACTTCTCAAATCACCTCACAGACCAGGTTTGGGATTCCTTGCCCCCGAGTGACCAGGCAGGGACCATTTGCACGAGCAGCTTCACGTTTCTCCCACCAGGCAGCCACAGAGCCTCCGACCTACAAAACAAGGTTGTAATTCCATGGAGTAGGTCTTAAAAGGCTCTGTCTAGGATGGCTGTGGAAGGCATTAATATTTATGCCCGACTGAAAGAGGGCTGCTTGTCAGTTAGTGCCATGCATCTACTGAACACCTTCATCTCTCTAGTCACTACTGCTCAGCTTTTCTTTAAATCTAACTGCCTTGCTTGCTGTGACCTATTTTCTAGAGAACATAGACTGAGGTAATGCTGGTAGATCAAATCAAACCTGTCGCTGGGCTTCCTTTGAAGAGATTGCACCCTTTGCATTCAAAATAAACCAGCCCTTACACACACACCCTGGCATTAATTTCTGAAGGGAAACACTAGATCTGATGGGATGCCCGTCAATCTGAGGATCAGCTACCCCCAATACCAAAAGTATTTCTGGATTACAGCAACAAAAGCTCATTATTTTCCTTGAAACAGGCTGAGATGCCTCCACAAGGAGCTCAATGGCTCTCTTGTCCACCACACCCAACACACGGCAGATGGGGATAGCTCTGCTGATCTGATCCTTGATAGATTTGTCCCTTTACCTCTGTGGGTTCAGTTGCTGCTTCTGAAGCCTGTTAGATACTCAGATATATGAAGTGATGAAGCTGAAACCAGTGGAAATACCCTTGTAATTCTTCCTACAATCAGCTCAGCACCAGACATGCTCAGTCAGCACTGCTTCAGCACCAGGTTACAGCTCAAAGTCTTTCTACCCTTTAACATATTGCAAAAGGTTCTTTCCCTTCACTGCCCAGCAGCCCCTCTGCCTGTGCCATGTGCATCCCTCTCCCAGTCTGTATCCTGGCATGACCAGGAGTTCATTCCAGTCCAACAAAACGTTCTCCTGTCTCTAAGCTGCTCTTGGAAAAGCAGATGTGAGCTCCTCAGACACTTAACTGAAAACTCTACTCTGCTCAGAATAATTAAGAGGAGAATAGTACTCATTACAGATCCTAATTAGCACTAGGTTTGGCAGAGGGTTCCATGTCATACATGTGCAGTGGTTAATGAGCACATGGCAGATGTTAGCACATCTGGCAGAGGTTCCTCCCACAGCAGAGCAGGAGGGTGAAGGGGAACCAGCCACAAATACCACTGGGACCTAAACTGTCCTCTGCAGAAGCATCTCGAGCTGAACTGCTCTTTATTTCCCCATCATCAAGAGATCCACCCTGATTTTTGTAGGGAAGCTGCCACCTGCTAAAGCAGCAAGGCATCTGTTTGTTGGAATATGGAAGCCTGGAAGTGTAAACTCACAGGTTGGTTGCTGTTTGCAGCATTCTGCTGCTCACCAAGCTCCCCTAAAAAGTTAGTGGCTTCTGCCATCAAACTCATTTCACCTCCCCAGTGCAGGGGGAGGATGCTTGCCCTGTCCTTTCTGTGCATAGCAAGATGCTCTGCACTCCTGTCCATGTCTCCAACTCCATGTCCAGGTCCAACACCAAGTGCTGTGCAGAGCTGGTCAGAGCAGCAAGGACCTGCCAAAGCTGCCAAGAGCTGTGGCATCAAAGCTCCCTATTTTTCCTCCATTTTATCAGGAAGAAAGAACAAAATGAAAGCATACAACTCTGAATAAGAGGAAGCATTTTTCATTCTTGCACAAGAAAATTGCACAACTGGCTTTAGCAGCGTATTTTGCAACGTAGCTTGTTTCCTGACCTTTAGCACTCCAGAGACTGCAGAAACCAGAGAGCTTTCAGCAAGCACAGAAGACCTAATGGGAAAGGAGAGTGGCACATTTCACAAGACCATGGGGTTAAGGACATCATCTGTTTCTCCAGTTTCAGAGGGTTTTATTCTAGGGTGGGATGGCCATCTGGGATACAGAGCACATCTCCCCTGGCCTGGATGCACTGGGCTGTGTACTTGCTCTCTGCACGTTTCTCACTCACTCCTTATCCTCGTAGCCATGGAAACCACTTAGGGCAAATCCCCCCCAAACACAACAGCAGAAAAGAACAAACAGTTTCAGAAGGTTGTACAGCAAGAACAAGGCAGCATCTCATCCTGGCAGCAGCATCCCCAGCAGGGCAGGAGAACCCCAGTTTCTTGATGCTGGGGGGGGGGGGGATCAGCTGCCAGGCTGCTCACCTTCCTCACCAGACAGCTACACTGAGGGTTTTGCCTATTTAATGCTTTTCTTCCTCACTGCAGTTGTGCTCCAAAGCCTGGCACACGTGCGGAGTCAGAGCTGCTCTGAGGATGAGGCAGATCAAAGGACTCAGCACTGAACGTTCTCCCCCATGTCACACCTGGGACAGATGCACTTGGAATTTTAAAGAGTGAGATTCTCCTCTTCCAAGGTAAAAAATAAAGGTGCTTGCCCGTGTAAAATCATAGCAACAAAGAGTCCTGTCTGAGCAGAGCTTGATCCACCTAGTTCAGTTTTCTGCTTCCAACAGTTCCTGCAAACGAGGGAGGGCAAGTGCTGCTCAGGAGGCGCTTTCACACTCACACTCCAGCTCTCCCCAGGGGACTCCCTGAGCACATGGTGTTTTATTTGGGTAGCAAACCTCAAAGCAGCCCCATTCCCTCCTCAGGGACAGCACCAGGTTTGCACCAAGCCAACCTCCCACCAGCATCCCCCGATGGGACCTCTGTTCTCTCACCAGCAGATACAAGAATCTCTCTATTCACCCCTCCCACGTCACTCAGGATCCTGTAGATCTCTTATCACACCACCCATCCTTGGAAAAGGACAGGGTAAAGTTCAACCTATTCTCTGTTCCTTGAGCAGATCACCTCATGCCTTTGCTCACACATATTGCCCTTCTTCAGGCTCTCCTGCTGCAATACACCTTGAGAGGAGAGGACTGGAGTTGCATGGAGCAGGTGAACCTTGGAGTCAAGCAGTGGTTTTTCATCTCTATCTTCCCACAGTATAAATATTTCATCTTTTTTTTTCCCCCATTGCTACTGAGCACTAAGCTGTTGGTCTCTCAGAACTATTACAACCCCACAAAAATGAGAATGTTTTATTACAGTGAAGCTATGCAGGGTGAAAATTGCTCCAAAAACAGGCCTTGCCACCGTGGTAAAACAGGGATACATGGAAAACCAGGTGTGGAGGTGTTTGTGGGTAGGTTTATTTTAAACCAATAGGTATAGTTGGGAAAGTTTTAGGAACATAAAGGTGAAAGGCACCCTGGTGCTGACACTGATGGAGAGGTGGCTTCTTTGGGAGTGCCTTGGTTATCCACAGCCTGTGCAGGACAGGGACACCTCAAGTGCTGCCCCAAGCAGAAACTCAAGGCCACCACCCCCTGAAGAACAGGAGCAGCCACATGGAAGCTGGCTGTGCCCACCATGGGCAGCTATTCCCATGCTCCAGAAAGCTCACTGCAGCTTTTCACCCCTCAGAGCAATGCCTCTGCCCAACCTGTGCCACACACAACTCCTTTACCCGAGGATTTCACGTTCCCTGGTGCTGCCAGGGTGATTTCCAGGCTGGAGCTGCTGCCTGTGCTGCAGGCATAAGCAGCAGGCAGCTATTTTTATCTCAGCAGCCTGGAGTCCCATTCGATGGTGTTCTGTTGGAAGCTGCTTCTCTGACAGGAATGGTAACAGAGCAGTGCAGGGGGAGCAGGCTAATTAAATGTGTCAGGGGAGGCTCCCCAGCGAGAGCATCCAACTGCACAGAAAATATCAAAGAGATCCATCTTCCTTCACAGCTATTAATGCATCACCACTTAGAGACCTAATAAACTCACACGTTCCATTCCAACCACAGCCTGCTACCCCCAAGCTCTCTGCTGGTGTCAGAACTCTTCTCCAGGAGGCACTGCAGCGTCTGCTACTCCCAGGTCAGGCTAAAAGCTTCAATCTGGATCTGCAATCTCAGAGCCACCTAAAGCAGCAATTCCATCTTTTCCCTTTCTCACAGCCATGCAACTCTCTTCTGACTCACTGAGCTATATATTTCCCTGCCTTGTTGCTTGCCTCATAAAAATCCTGTCTGGCACTGCAGCTCTGTGGAAAATAATGCCTGTTTTCCATGTAAACGTGCAGATGTGTTACTCCAAAGCCCAGTAAGTTCATTTCATATCACTCCAGTGCTCATTACCATATCCCTCCACTGCCATTCCTGCTCCCATTTCACTCACATCAGCTTTTCCTCCCCTCAGCCCTGCCTCCCATCACCCACCCTCCACGCCTGCAGCATTTTACAGGTGGTTAAGCACAAATTTAATCCCAGATCCTCCTAACAGTTTAGAAGCTGCAGCTCTGCACGTTTCCAGCAGGAGTGGTCAAATGCCCCCGTTGTCTCCTGAGCTTGGGGAGTGAGAACCCAGCCCCTGAACCTGCTCATGGCCAAAGCCCTGGGTGTTTTGGTGTTTTCTCATCTGCACCTCAGGGGGGATTAATGAGAAGGGAACCAGAACTGTTCTTTCTCAAAAGCTTATCACTTTTACATCCAACACCACCAGCAACTGTTGCTTTGGACACCCTGGGGAAGAGCTCCCCTGCAAAATGCTCATCTCAGGTAACATAAAGCATGTAAAGATGAGATTTATCACAAAAAACAGGGGAACTCACCCTGAGAAGAGCAGCAACAGCTCCCCTTGTCCAACACACCCCTCAGATCAGAGAGCAGCCCAGGAAACCTCCCAGCAGCAGGACTAAGAGGATGGATCCCTGAGCAGAGACCTTTAGTACAGCCCCTGGTGAGAGGGTGTGGGTGGGATCCCAGCTGAGGGTGCTCAGGGGTCCCAGCTGAGGGTGCTCAGGGCAATGAAAGCCTCTGGGTGCCCTGAGGACCCTCACCTGCAGCCAGTTGCATCCTTAGTCCTGAAGCACAGGGTGTAAAATGCACCAGGGGGTAATTAGGTTCTAGATTGCTAATCCCTTGACATTAGCTGCTGGACAGGGTGCTGAAGGTGCAATTTGGGATGAATTTTGTTGCTGCAAAGTGTCTGTTTCCAAAAAATTCATCACACAGGGGATCCTGATCAGACACCTCCTCCTCTCCACAAAACCAGCCAGTGCTCACGAGGAGAAACTTCTTTGGTGTGAGGGTGTCAGAGCCTGTCCCAGGCTACCCAGAAATGTTGTAAACAAAATCAAACAAAACAGGAGGAACTGCCAAAACTCAGTGTTCCCCAAAACAACCAGAAAAAGAAAGAGGATTTGGGAAAGTGTCCTCAAGGAAATTAAAAAAAAGAAGGAAAAAAAAGGAAGCCACTTCTTGAAGCTGCACTGGAGGCAAGTTATAGTTTATTTCATTAAAATATATTTTAAAAACATACTGTGTAAAAGAATTAGGATTCTCAATAATTTATTATTTACATTAGCAAATTCTGCTGGACTGGTGTTCTATAGGTAGCAGTGAGAAGTCTGCAGAAGGGAGTTCCATCAGCCTCTCCAGGACACACCAAGCCCCTTCACCAGGAAACAAGTCCAAAATGTGCTCCTTCCTTCCTTCCTTCCTTCCTTCCTTCCTTCCTTCCTTCCTTCCTTCCTTCCTTCCCACGTCCATCCCCTCACACTGAGGCCTGCAAACAGCTAGAGCTGGAGGAGAGGTCCCACTGGCGAGCGCTGAGCGCGCACGAGCGAGCACAAGCGAGCAGCAGGATCTGGGAGCGCTCTGCAGGGGACAGACCCCACGGAGAGGTCCAGCTGCTCTGCTCAGCAGTCTGTCCAGAGGCTGCAGGGGCTGATCCCTGTCCCTCCATCCCCCCTCCACTGCAATCCACGGCGTGATGTGCCACGGAGACCTGCAGCCAGCCCTGGGGGGGGCATCTCGGGCAGGGTCCCTGAGCCAGGCTGGCACTGTTCTGCTGGAGACACGCTGTAGCTTATTGTTCTGCTTCAGTCCCAACACAACACAGACCTCACTGTCACTCCCCTGGGGAGAAATCCACACAGGGAGTGATCTCTGATGTAAACAGCTCTAAGCACCTTCACATTTGCTGGGCCACATGGAAAAAAAAATAAAAATAAACCGTGTCCGAGTGCCTGGCACAGCCCTGACCCTTCCTAGCAGGATAGCACAGCTTTCCCATGGCCTTCCAGATCTCTGGAATCACACGGGGACCCAACCAGGAACAGTGCATTGCAGTGCCTGCTTCCCTGTCCCAGGAGGGAGGAGTTGCCTGGTCAGCAGGTATAGAAAACCTCAGGATTAAAGGAAGCCACGGGGTCAGCTGGCGTGTTCTGTTCCCTGGAGGCACTGGGTGGTGGTTCTGACATCTCATGTAAGGCACCAGTCAGCTGGTAGCTGAGCAAAAGGTCACCCTGCCATTGCTCCTTCACCTTCTCCATCAGGTAGCTGCAGTGGGAGGCACCAGAGAGCAGCTGGGGAGCAGCTGGAGAGCAGCTGGATCACTTGGCTCCTGCTCTCCCCTCTGTCTCCCCCAGTGAGGAGGCCTCGGCTGGCTGCTGGCCGAGGTGATGGTGGGAGCTGCCCACACTGTGCCAGAGGGGGTGCCCGTGGACTCTGCAGGGCTTCCCAGCCTCCCGTGGAAAGCTGGTGCTGCCCGTGGACTCTGCAGGGCTTTCCTGGTTCCTCTGCCATCAGCCTTGCCCCCCGAGGAGGCAGCAGGGTGGGCAGGGGGGTGGCTGGTGCTGGCTCAGTCCAGGATGTCAGTCTCAAAAGGGACCAGGTGGTAGTATGTCAGATTGGTGACATAAGCTGTTGGGTCATCACTGTCCTCCAGCTCTGAGGCAAAGTCACTAACACTTTCGAACCTAAGGAGGAATAAATAACACAGAAAATAAACCAAAAACCACTGAATGGCATCGAGTCATTAATGTGCATTTAGCAGATCCAAGGAGTGCTAAGAAAGTAGCCAGGGAGAGGGAGAAGGGAAGGATATCTGAAGATTGACCCATGGGGGTTTTGAGAAGAGGCATCTGCCAGGGGAATCCTTGGAAAAAAAATCCCTCATGGAGGGATTTCAAAGCTGTGGAGCCCGTGGTGCTGAGGGACATGGTTTAGCAGGGGACCTGGCAGTGTTAGGTTTACTATAGGTTGGACTTGATGATCTTAATAATCTTGGGTTTTCCAGCCCAAATGATTCTACGAATGTATCGTGCTCTGGGTGACCCAGGTGTGAACATGGTGTGAGACAACAGCCCAGCTCCTCTCACCACCTTATGGACAAGCAGTACCTGGACAGATCTCATCCCATTCAAGACTAAAAAGCCCAGGGGGAATAATTTTCCTATCAGGAATAAGATTTCTTTTTGTGGAAAAAAAATCCAGTATCTGATTTCTCCATCTCTGTGCTGCCTTTGCATCACCACCTGTGGAAGTCTCTCCCATGGACCACAAGATGCTTGTGGCAGTGGCAGCACCACCCTGAAGAGCTGCAGTTCACCCGCATCCAACAGCATTCCTCGTGCACAAACCCCACTTACAAGTGTTCTGCTGAATCCACGTCCAGGTGCTTCTCTTTCCCATTGGGTATGCTGTGGTCAATGACTATGGTTTCAGTGTTGGCCAAACAGAATCCGTTGGAGCGCATGATTTCTGCCAGGAAAAGAAAGAAAACAAGATTAAAATCCCCCCAAAATGCTGGGAGACATCTGTCTGTCACAAGCCACTGCCATGGTCATGAGCTGGGGTGTGTGCACGACAGCCAAAGCTGCACAGGAGAGCAGAGAGCTTCTTCCATCTGCAAACTGCTGCTGCCTAAACAGCTTTGTCCACGTATTCAAGTGACACAGAGCATCTGAGGCAAAGCCCAGTTCAGCCCTGTTGCTGCCAGGGGCAAAACTCCCACCAGCCTCAGCAGAATGGCAGCCCAGCTGGATATTTCATCCTACCACTGATAAAACACCACAGGATTGTTCCTAGAAGTGCCCAGGCTTAAGCCAGTGAGGCAAAAATCAAAAAGACAGGAAAAAGCAAATTAAAAGTTATTTCCAACACTGTTCCAGTCACAAAACAAACTCACAGCTCTATAAATCAGCAGTGACTTAAGTGGGGTGACTGAATCTGCCTGCAGGTACCAGGACCCTGTGTCACAGCCCTGCACAATCAGCTACAGGGGAAGGAAATTAGCCTGTGGCAGAAAATAGGGTGGGCACCCACCTCTAACCAGTGTCATCCTGCAGGGTGAGATCTACACCTCAAATTCGTTTTTTTTCCAGCGAGCACAAAGCATTTTGACCTGCTTTGCTAAGTCTGCAAGCCCTGCAGAAAGCTGCACCACGACCAACCTGATCCTGGTGTTTTCCCAGTGTCCTTGCCACAACCTGAGGCTTGACAGCGTTGCAGGGCTGTGGGAACTGCTCCACACGTTACCATTTACTGCCATCTACTGCCCACAGAACCTTGGTTCAAAGTGGGCAGGTGCACTTTGCACACCCACTTTGCACATGTGACAGCAGGAGGACTGGATTTTCCTCACCCCCACCTCCCTGCATTTATCAGCCTTCAATTCCACTGCCTGAGTGCACATTGCATAGGATGTCGAGGTTAATTACATGCTCTGTTATGAAGCAGACCATGGAAAAGTGTATTTTGGATTGCTGGTGGAGAGATAATGAGGGGAACAAGCAAATAAAGTCCTTTTCCCTCCCTAATTCTCGTGTCAAATGTAGGAAGCTAACAAGTCTCACCTGATATTTTAACTGGACTTTGAAAGCTTGGATGAATCTTGTGGACATTGTCATTTTTCAGAACTTGGTCCAGAGGAGATCTCTCAAAGAACGTGAGGACGACTTCAGATCTGGAATACTGAAGGAGAGAAAAAGCAGCAGACATTTGTTTTTACCAGCAGTTTGCTTTGTCCCTCCTCTCCCTTTCCACCCCTTCCTAGTTTGACCAAAAGACTCATTACAAGCAACACCCTGGAGACATCATCCCATGGATCTGGCCCTCTGCCCTTCCCCAGGATACCCAACAAACTTCTTCCAGAGCTGGGCAAGCCCATCACGTCCCAGTCTGCAGCATCCCAGAGTGGAGCTGGGCACACTCACCTTCCAGGGCATGTTGATAATGGTCTTCAGGAGCTTTTCCACTTCATTAAGTCTGGCCTCTATATCCTGGGCTTCTTTTATTGTGATGAGCCCTAGAAACAAAGCGAGCAGGTGGTGAGCACAGACACAAGGGTGTTTCTGTGCACACACACCCCACTGGAAGATGTGGCACGACCTCAGCTGTGCCCCCCAGAAACATCTTTTAACCCAGGCTGATGTGTGCCCCGGGCTGTGCTGGGGGTAGCTACAAACAGAGCTGCGACCCAACCCAAACTCAGCTGTTTCTGGTCGTATTTAGGAGCTGCAAGACGAGCAGAAGCAGAACCACCTCCTCCCTCCCCCAGGGCTCCCCACACAGCAGTCCCAGCAGTGACAATCAAACGCTGTTTGCTGCTTCCAAGAACCATGATTCATCCTGCTTCTCTTCTGTCAATGAAAACCAAAAAGAAAACCCAAGAAAACAAAACACCACAACGCCACAGAGAAGAGGAAAAGATGCAACAGGAGCTGAACAAAAGGCTCCGAGGGTAGCCTTGTCTTTCTCTGGATGCAGTGAGCAGTCTGAGGAAGATTTCTCAGCATCGTGTTCTTCAAGTGCTGAACAACTTTTTAATTATTAGTAATTTTCTTAAATCACTGAATTATCATCAGTGCTACTGAAGCACTCAAAAGGAGATTGTGCTGTCTGGTGTCCAGAATGATGCATCACAATCATTCTGAGCTGCTCAGGATGGGGATCTTCAGCCACCATTCTGTATCTGGTGTGGGGCATCTGTAACTCCCCCTCCTCCAGCAGACTCAGGGTTACACACATGGGCAGGGAATATGAGGAGAAGTAAACCCCCAATTCTCACATCCTGCTGGCAGCCCCTTAATTTATATAATACCTAAGAGGTTATTACATGTAACAAGCTCCACTGGTGAAAAAAAACCCACAAACAAAACCCCTACAGAAAACTGGAGAAGAAAGCCTGGAAGGGAGATGGGCAGCCACGAACCTGCCCTGCCCAGCAGCCCCCAGCCTGGGGAATGGAAACTCTCTGGAAGCTGTAAACACAAATTAACTCTCCTGCACGGGGCCTCACGCTGCCTGTAACACTGCTGACCTGGATTGCAGACCAGCACCCCTCATCTCCCTAACTACTGGGTGTCAGCAGGCCTGGGTGGATCTGCTTCTCCCCCTCACAAACACTTTCTGTCCCACAGCTGAACCAAATAAAATGATTAAACTATTATAAACAAAAGCAAACAAACAAACAAAAAATTATAAACTATTATAAAAAAATATTAAAAATATAAAAAATTATTAAAAATATAAAAACTATTTTAAAACAAATAATATTTATCAAATAAACACTGCCTGGTGCAAGGAGTATTTTACCAGCAAAAGGGAAAAATTCAAACAAATTCAGATATTCAGAGCGGGGGAAAAAAAAAACCCAAAATAAAACAAAGCAATAAAAACCCACCAACAACCCTGCGAGGAAAACGAGCCAAGCAGTTTGGATTTTGTTCCCAGTAGCCAGGGGAAGCATCTGCAGCTCGGCAGCCTCTGGATGCTCCAGCAGTCGGGCAGGGCTGTCAGCCTCTTGCACTGTCACACATCACCCACTGGGAGGTTTTACAGCTCCCTGGGAAATTCCAGCGCTGGTACATTGCTCTTTGCAGCTCTGAGCAATGGCCAAGCCAAGAGCAGACAGCGTAGGAGTGGGTGATCCACTGCCTGGCTACCTCCCTCCCTCTGCAGATGCACAGCTCTGGGTGCAAAGCTGCTGACCTCATGTGAATTCCCAGTGCTGGGAATTGGGTCTGGCTGGGCTGCAGCTTTCCTCTGCAAACAGCTCCAGCCCAGACACGCAGCAGCCACCAGACTGAACCCTCCCAGTCCTTCTGCTGCAGCCACCAACTTTGTATGAGCCTCATCTGTCTTCATTCTGCAAGTCTCTTGAGTTACCAGAGGCCTTTGTGGTTTTTAGTTGTAGCCTGTGATCCCCAGCACCCGGGACCTGCTGCCTCCCCTCAGCACTCACCAACCACCACAGCAGGCAGGTGCAGGAGGAACCCTGTGGTTTCATGATGTGGTTTCAGGTGCTCTCACCCCCCCCTGCAACTGGTTTCCTTTCCCACGCTGCAGCAGGGGCTGCCCGTGCCCAGCAGCACAGCTTGGGGAGCAGTGGGGAGCTCCACACCCCACACTGCTCCTCTCAAAGCCTCCACGGCAGCAAAGGCTGAAGGAGCAAGAAGCTGCAGCCCAGGGTCCTCCAGCCCAGCTCCTTTCTCACCCAGGCACCTACTGAGCTCCAGCAGGAATCAGGATTTGTGTGAAGAGGCACAAAACTGCACCAAAAGTTTTCCAGCTCTGCTCTTCACTTGGTAGAGGCTTCTCCCCTGCCTGGCTTCTTTTTCCTATTTGGAAACTTTGACAAGGCAGAGAGAAAGAAAGAGGGAAAAAAAAAATCCAGACTGGTGTAGATCTCCAGACACTGGAAGTGGCTGAACAGACACATAAATAGGTGCCTGTCTTTCCAACGAGGGCTTTTAGAACCCCCAGAACACTTTGTTGGGGATGGTTTATAAAAATAAGACACCAGCAGAGGCACCAGTAGCCTGGAAACAGTTGTGTTTTCTTCCATTTGTTCACTCACTCAACAGAGCTGGGCTGGGAAATCTCCTGGTGAGGTCATGGTGAGAGGCTGTTCCCATGCCTTCTCCTCTGCCCTGGCCCCTGTCTGACTGCTAATGGAAACCAGGCACAAACTCCTCCCAGGAAAACTTCCCTCTCTTTGCCCAGGCTGTGCTTGGACAATCAGCTGTCGTTTCCAGAGAGTTACAGCTTTGCTGGCTGCTGATTTCAGAGCTGAAAGGCAGCACCTCAGCCCAGAGTTCTCTCCTATTTTGCTTCCCATCTCCTGCTGCACCAGGCTCTTCTCAGTGCCACCTCAGCTTGGCATCACTCCCTGCTTCAGGGCCATGCTGGCATCACTCCCTGCTTCAGGGCCAGGATGCCTCTCCCCTCCCAGCAGCTGCCCTGGTAGCATCCCTCCTCCCTGCAGCCTTACTGCCTGGGAACCGTGGCATTGCCCACCCCAAACTGGGCTCTGAAGAGGACAAAAGAGCTCCCACTGACAGCTGCCTCCTCTCTGAGGGAGGAGAAGAGGGTAAAAGGCCGTTAGAAGGACAAAGGAATACGCAGTGGGATGGAAAGGCAGGAAATTCAAACTCCAGCAGATGGGAAAGATTGTTTCACACAACTTCCCTTCAGTAATCCTGCAGAAATAACAGGATGGGAATCCCTGAAGTCCAAAGGCTTGATAAGATCCAGAGAAGGGCAGATAATTACAGGCAATCAGGAGGAGAGATGCTCTTGCCCCTTCCCCTCGTGGGAAGCTCACACAACAGGAGTCATTGCAGTCTCAAAGGTCTTTACAGAGGGTTCAGCACTTCTGCAGTATCTCCAGCACGTGGCATCACCCAGAAGTTACAGCTGGGGAGTGCAGACCCTCCACCTGATGGCTTTTCCCACCTGTGTTATTTAGGGGATCTTTGGAGGGGAGGTGGCATCTCCAGCAGATGGGTTTTCTATACAGAGCTCCCTCCCCTGATGCCTGATAGGCCTCCAGAAAGAGGTCAAAGCAGCATGAGATAAAAGCCAGCAAAGCAGTCAATGCATGATGAAAAAACCAAGCTCCTATGACCATGTTAGTGCTGATTTCTTCAGGTGAGAACTGAAAAAAACAACCTCATTCCCACTCCTTCCCACCAAAATCCTCCCAGACAGGTCGCCTTGGCCCACCACTGAAAAGCCACTTGTGCCTAACTACACAGCCAGCTTCATTTATCTCCATCATTACTGATGAACCATGAAATTCAGCTAATAAAAAACTAACCCAGAAGCCTCAAACTTAATTTTGGTTGTAGAGAGCTGCTAAAGCCTGCTAAATAAGAGCTGCATCCTTTGTCTGCCAGACAGAAGCTCTGAGCAAGCTCCACTAATGAACTGTTGACAATGTCAACAATGAAAAGAGCACAATAGATGCAGTGTATTTATCTGCATTGTCACAGCACTGAAACAGCTGCTGTCTGTGGAAACCACTGTGCTGCTTCTGTAGGGCTCCCTCTTCTCATAAATCACCACTCCCAGATGGTGCTGTGAGCACCACCAGCACCACCATCACTGCCACGATGCAGCAGACAGAAAACCCTGCTAGGAGTGGGATGTTGGCAAGCAACTGTGATGTTCCTGGGCTGGCTCCTCAGGAACTGCTCCTGATTTGTCCAGGTCCTACCAACAGCAGTCCTGGAGGAGCTTCCCACGTGTTTCCTGGTGCACAGGCACTCAGACAGAAACAGCCCAGCATCTGCTTCCTGCATGAGGCAACCACGGCAGAGGGTGGCTCATCACAAGCCTCAGAGCTAGAGCTCAGCATCAGCTCATCTCTGTGCCAGGCCAGGCTGAGAGCCCTGGGGCTGCTGAGATGGAGAAGAGCAGCCTGAGGGGAGCTGAGCAATGCTGAGCAAGAGAGAAAAGGGTCAGAGCTTGTCTGTGGTGCCCAGTGACAGGATAAGGGGCACTGGGCACCAACTGGGACCCAGGAGGTTCCATCTGAGCAGGAGGAGAAAGTTCTTTGGTGTCAGAGCCTGTCCCAGGGTGCCCAGAGAGGTTGTGGAGTCTCCTTCTCTTGGGAGATTCCAAACCTGGATCGAGTTGTGGGATCAATTTTGGATGAGAATATCTCAGAAGTAATATTTAGAGAAAATAAAACAGAGGTAAAAAACAAACCAAGAGCACTTTGCCAGGTTTATACTTCACTTCCAGCACCTATTGGGTCTGTTGCAATGAATTCTAAATCATCATTTTAAAGTCAGTTTGTAAGTCCTTCGTGCTGCCTTTCTCATGAAGACTGATTTAAATACATTAAATGTATTTTGCATATAGAAACAGCCAGTTCAGTGACACTGGGCTGTGTCCTAGCTCTGCTAGGAGTGAAGGAGCCTGTGTTTTGCTGTGATCCTGTTCTGTGTGTTTGCCTAGAGCGAGGGACGGGCTCATTTCAAGCACAGATGAGATCCTAGTGAGTTGCTGGCAACAGCAGGGTGAATCACATTCAGTCACCCTGCAGGTATGCACATAGCTCACCTTGTTTACCAGCCTTCTCCAAGGTGCCTGGTGCTGCCGAGTGCCCTTGGCCCTCAGCATCACAGTACACCCCAGGTGAGTGCACTTTGCCTCCTCTTCTTGGCAGTTCTCAAAGCCAAGGCTGGACTGTGTGCATGCCACACACCCCTCCTGGCACCTCCCCCATTCTCATACCACAGAGGGTCAGCCTCAGAAAACCACCTCCCATCCTCCCACCGCCCAGCAGCTCCAAGAAGAACAGAGGAGAGCTTTGTGAAAGTCAGTCCAAGGGGACATGGGGTGGAGAAAGGGAAGGAGAAGCTGTTTTGCTGCTGCTGAGCTTGTCCCAGGAGGTTTGTAACCAGCAGACGTGCCCCACACCATCTCCTACATCCCAAGCTTTGCATCAGTGTCACTGAGTTGAGTGAGATTTCAGTGTTTCAATGACCAGGCTGTGGCTGGTCCCCAGGAGCTGGCAGGATGAATGTTCTCTATGCAGGGAAGCACACGCTGCAAAGTCATTTTCTCTAGAGCAGGAGCAGCCTAATTTACAGAGTATTACTGCAACTGTGAGCACCCCGTGGGGTAGAAGCTACTCCTGATTTTTATTCTGCCTCTGTTGCAGATTTACTCCTCACCCCCTCACTGAGCTGAACAGATCATGATCTGCTTATATTGGGCTTCGATTTTTCCAACCCTGGGCTGGGGCTTGGCTCATTCCTGATTCTGCTGAAGCCTGTTCCTGAGGTAAGGGCACGTGAAGGTTGCTGGCTCCAGGTCTGAGGCAGGAACCAAGTGTTAGAGGCTAAGGATGCTCGCTCCCTACCAGCTGCTGGTGCACTGATGGGGCATGGCACCTGGGACCAGGATCCCCTCTGGCTCCAACTGCACAAACGATGCCTCTAAGAGAAAACAGTTTAACACTGTGGCAAAGCTGTGGCAGGTCTTGCGAGAGGAGAGGGAGCACAGGGAGGGATGAGGATGGTGCTGAAGTGATGGGGAGGGAGCACCCTGGGCCAGCATGGACAGAGCCTGCCTCAGAACCAGCAAACACTTCAGCTGCCAAGGCACTGCCAGGGCACCACTGCCCCGTGTCCCTCAGCACCACAGCTCCACGGCTTGGAAACCCCTCTAGGGAACAGCCAGAGGACTCCCCACTTCCAGCTTGCACCCAAGCGAGGGGTCAGGGCACCCCTCCGGTACCCAGGGCACCCCCTCCGGTACCCAGGGCACCCCCTCCGGTACCCAGCACCCAGCTCCCGCAGCATCTCCCACACCGCATCCCGGCTGGGGGGCGAGAGGAGCAGCCAGCACCCCGGCAACAACCCTGCGCCCATCCCCGCCGTCTGCAGAGGGCACTCGGGGTCCGCGAGTGGCGAAGGAGCTCCCGGGAGAGCAGCGGGAAGGGGAAAATCCCAGCGCCGGGGGACACCCGCCGCGGCTCCCAGAGCGCACAGGGAGGGAGAGAGGGAGAAAAATGTTTAAATGAGGCACTCGCACCCCACCACCCACCCCCCGGACACACCACCGGTGGTTAGGGATGGGGCAAGACTCCCTTTAAATCACAAAGCATCCTTGGCGGGTCAGCCCGGTGGCTTGGCCGCGGTCTGGGGGTGCTGACACAGCCCCGAGGAGTCAAAACGCAGACCCTCTGAAAAGAGGGGTGACACCAGGCAGAGCAGGGACGAACTGGGCTGTCCTCTGACGGAGGGAAACACTCAACACCAAGCGGCTTCTCCCCGCTTCGGCGGCTGCGGGGGCTGCGGTGCCACGCACACGGCCGTCTGCGGACGGGGGCTGCTCATCACCCCACACTTCACATTTTACAGCAAAAGACCCAACTCTATCTATAAAAAACAAATACCTCAAACGTTCAACGAACCCCGAGGGAGTTTAAGAGCCGCTCCCGCAGCTCCCCGTTGGCAGAAGTTGTGCGCGGAACGATGCCAGCTCCCGGAGCCGCTCCGGACACTGCCAAGCGCCCTAGACTCTTTTTTTTCCTCCCTCCTTCTCTCTCCTTGTGGCAAACAACAGCCCATCCTTCGGCTACAGCCGTCCTCCTGCCAGCAACACCCCCTCTTTCGGGAACAGGGACCCCGCTGCTCCCCCAGCCCAGCCCCCTGGGGACAGCGGCGGGGCTCGGACGTGCGCGTCCGTCCCACCCCAAGCCAGAAACACAACAGAAATCAACAACTCGGGAGGAGTTTCCGACCGCGAAACCTCCCCGCGGCTTTGCTGCCCCCGCCCCGTCCAGCCCCGCAGCGGCCCCGGCTCCTCGGAGGGCACCGGGCGGAGAGGCACCGCCCGCCCCGCAACCGCCACCCCGGGGGGCACCGGGGGATGCTCAAACCTTGCAGGAGCGGGGAGCGGGAGAGCTCGGGCCGGTCCTCGGGGAAGGAGTCGAGGAGCCGCTTGAAGAGGCGGCCGAGGTCGGAGTAGCTGCGGTGCAGGTAGAGGATGTTGCGGTCCGACCACTCGGTGCGGATCTCGTAAAACTCCTCCTCGTCGCCCCTCCGGCTGATGATGAGCCGCCGGATCCCGTTCACCCAGCAGCCCCGCACGTACATGTTCACCAGCGAGGTGCCTTCAAACACGGCCGAGGCCATCCCGCCGCTGCCCGCACATCCCCCGGCGCAGGGCGAACCGCACCGCCCCGCACCGCCGCCGCGGACAAGTTAAGAGGAGGAGGAGGAGGAGGAAGAGGAGGAGGAGGAAGGGAGAAGAGGGGTGTCACCCTCCGCACCGCCCCTTCTCCCCGCTCCCCTCCCTTCCCCGGCCCTGCCCTGCCCGCCGGGGCAGAGCCGCCCCCCCGGCGCTGGAGGGAGGGAGGGACCGGCCAAGGGGACCCCCAACCCCGACCCCTCCGAGCCCCGGGGCCCGAGCAGAGCGGCTCTCTCCCCCCAGAGAAGCGGGGCTGGCTCGGCCCCTTCTCCCCCCCGCCCCGGCCCCGCAACCGCCTCCCACCCCGCGGGATCCTCCTCTTCCTTCTCGGGACCATTTCGCAGACGCCACAGACATGACGAGGAAAAAATTTCCCCTCCCCGTGACCCCAGAAGTTTGTTGGTTTTTTTTTTCTTCTTTTTTTTTTTTTTTTTTTTTTTAAATTAAAAACCTTCCCTCCCCGCCCGCTGGGGGGGGGAAGGGGGNCTGGTTCTGAGAAGTACTGACCCCCCCTGGAGCCACTGGGGGTCAGTGACCTTCCAGCTCTGGCTACTCATAGTACAGCCATTAATGTATGCACAAGCTATTTTTAGAATCTTTTTTTTTTTCTGGGTAAAAAACCTGCTTGAAAGACCCTTTCCTCTCCCTCAGAGTTGGCATTGAATTTGATTTAATAGAAGAGGCTGAAATTCTTTCCATTAAAAAGTGTATTATCAATGCTCAAGGAGCTGTAACTGCAGCTGAAAGCTAGGTATATTCCTGCCAAGGGGTAAACAGCTTCACCTAATAGCAGCAGATTTCCAGTGGAACAATTTCTCCTTTATGAGCCTTTTTCCTGGAGACATCATATAGAAAAGATATCTTCTGTGTGTTTCCAGCAGAGCAAAATAAATTCAATATACCTGCAGGTTACTAAAAAAAAACAAACACCAAAACCCAAACAAATAACCCAAACCCCACCCCAGTGGCATCAAAATCCCCAAGACAAAACGGATCTGTGTTTGCAGGTCCCAGCAAGATGAGGTTTGTGACTGACCCTTTGTCCAGGGACCTCTTGGCAGAGCTGCCACGGGGCAGGGGAAGCAGCTTTCCTGGGACTGCAGCAAGGGGGAGGCTCCAGAGGCTCAAATATTTGTGGCACTTGGCACGGGCACTCGTGTGCAGCCCTCAGAGAACACACTGTTTGGCAGAGGGAAAATAAATAACCAGGTTGCTGATGTTCACCAGAGCCATAAATGCAGCACAGAGCGGGCTGCACGTGCTAAGAGATCTCAGCCTTTTGAGGCTGCTCTTACTCCCTTTTGGTTTCTGCCTCGGAAAAAATCAGTTTAATGGTAGGTGGAGGGAGAATAACTTGAAGTTGGGCGTTTGTTTCCTGCTGTTGTTAGCAACTGGAAGCAATTCTTCCTTTGCTGTCACTTCTCTAGCCCTCGATAAGCAGCTGGCCTCGGTGCAGCTGATGGAATCTCTGGCTGTGGGGTGCCAGGGGTACCCTTCAAACAGCCAGCAGCAGGCTACTCGTGTTCTTAGCACTGAGGGCATGCCAAGCTCTTGGCAGCAGCACTGGAGCAGCACGCTGAGGTGTTTCAGTCTGGTTGCACTCTGCATCCCTAGGATAATGTCTGAGTTAAATCCAGGCCCCTGGTACCTTGGGGAGCTGTGTTTGTGCACAGCCACCTCACCCCCGAGGTGGAAATGTCCCCTCCATCACCAGGCTCTCCCCCACTTCTCCCTCTCTGAGCCACTAAGGCTCATTAAGGAAGACGAGGTTAATTATGCTGTCACCAGAACAGCTTTGGGAGGGATTCCTCCTGAGTGGGGAGCCCGTTTGTGCCACTCCCTTCCTCCTCCAAAAATAAAGCAGCACCACACAATGAATGTATTTACATGTCAGAGATCTTTTCATGCCCGATATGCCAGTGTCAATGCACCAAACACAAGTGAAGCAGGAATAATAGGGGACTATTTTTTCCCTCCCTATATTGCTCAGCACTCTATTTTCCTTACTCTTCCCCACGAGCAAGAGGGAAAACATTTCCCTGCCCCCCTCCCTCTTTGTTTCTCTTTTCTTCTTATTCAGGACAGGGCTTGTAGTGAACCCGTTAGGACTATTGTGCCACGTTCATCAGCTCTGCTCAGTGCAGCTCATGTGTGAACCCAGGCTCTTTGCTCCACCAGAAAAGGTATTTATTTCCCTTCAGAGTGGTTTTTCCCTTCCAGACAGACGTATGATAAATATTTTCCCTAAAGCCCTTTCTGTTATTTGTCATATTATGAACACCAGGGTGCCTCCAACGTGGGCAGGGTTTGGGTCCTGGACACTCAGCAGACACCAGGATAGGTCGTGAAGGGTAACACAGCACCTTCCCACACAGACAGGATGGGATCTGATGGACAGTTCTCAGCATAAGGAGGTTAAAAAAAGAACCTGAAAAAATGGCTGTGTTTGCACAGGACAGTGATGGGTTTGCCCTGAAATAAAGTCAGTTACTTCAACCAAGGGTTGACTGAACAGACTGTGAAGCCTCAGAAGAATGAAGATAATGAGGTGCATACGTGGCACAGACACACATCTCTAACCAAAGAGACAGGATAACACCAGCTCATCACATCCATTACCTAGTTTGTGGCCCAAGCTGTGGGCTGCAAAAGGCTGAGGGTTGTTGTCCCTCTCCTGCTGCTCAGGTTTCTCACTCGTCTGATTTCCCATCAGCCCAGCTCATGCTGAGGTGACACAAACTGCCCACAGTGGTCACTGCTGGCTGCTGAAACAGTACTTGTGTTTTTCCTCCTCCAACCTGTAGTAAACATCTGATGTCAGTTCTCACACTGCCTCCCAGTAACTATTCCACTCAGGCCCACTAAGATGAAATGAGAGGCACATACAGAAAGCCAGATGCTTCTCATCCAACCAAGGGATGCACGTTGCACTGCTTTGTGCCATTTTCTTTGAGCTCTGTTTGCTTTTGGAAAGCCACTTGATGGTGTGTGTTGCCAGCGTTGAAAAACAAACCAAACCAAACCAAACAAGCAATGCATATGGGAAAGGATTTTGTGAGGCTCTGCTTTCTTTGCATTTCAATTGCTTTTCTCAGGGCACTTGTGACCAAAAACCTGTAGTGCTGCTTGTGCAGCAAACCTCCTGAGCAAAAAGCTCTGGAATTAAAATGTGTCCTGGAGCAAGGACACAGCTGTCCAGCCTGGAAGGCAGAGCCTGAGCAGTGGTTGCCACGACTGGACAAGAGACCCTGGCACGTGACTGAGGGAAATAAACCCCAGACTGCACAACAGGCTGTGAACTTCTAGAAAATTGCCATTGTCTCCAGCTTACTTCCCACCATTGTCAGCATAAGGCTGCTAAAAACACACCATGCTTTCCAGGTTGCTTTGCACACGTGATAAGATCTGCCCTGTAAAGCTCTTCCTCTTCAAATCCTGCTCAGATTTCCCCCAGAGAGCAGGGGCATGGAAAGTGACCAAGCAGTGGGTTTGAGGCTGTCCTGTGAGAGGGTGAAGAGTCAACTCTTGTTGTTCTCATTGCTGACACTTGGTGAGTCTCCCACTCAGCACCGGGCACGCCAGGGACAGGATGAGGCCAAGGGGAGCTCAGCACCCTCTGTCCCCTTCAGAACTGGGAGATGAGATGATGAGATGAGATGAGTGAGATGAGATGAGATGAGATGAGATGAGATGAGCAGAGCAAACACCCTGAAGATCAAGCTCCTCACTGGCAGCACCTCTGCAGGTCAGTGCCAGGTGCCTACCCACGGGCACTCAAAGCTTGACCAAGTCACACGGCCTCAAAAATGTCAAATCACCAAGGAACTTCAGTGAAAAAACAGGAATAAACCCCTTATTGTCTGATGACTACAAGGCTTGCTTTCTTCCTTTGTCACAGGAATGCGTTTTGTCCAGATTTAAGAAGCTAAATCTCAAAGTCCTCCCTAAAGCAGACTGGGACCCCAGCTGCCCTGCTTGCTAGCTGGTGTAACGAGGTCAGCACCAGCCTCCCATTCCTCCCTCCTTCCCAGGCAGCCCTCTCACTAACTCAGGATACAGCACAGATCCAGGAACAGAATTAAGAGCTCATCTCCACCTAAGTAATTAGAATTGCCTTTTTTTTTTCCACCTTATTAATAGTAGGGTGGTATTTCTGGGAGGTACTGGTGTCTCTAGCAGCTCATGATCATCTTGGAAATAGCAGGAATGCTTTCCCCTGCCTTCCCCAGCAGGAATCACCAGGCACAGCGTGCAGCAGAAACCCCCATGGTGCATTTCAGCCTCCCACACGTGGTTAGCAGAGGCACCAGCATCACTTTCCTGTCCCCCAGGAGGGGACAGACCTCTGGGAAGAATTCCTCATGGATATGAGGCCATGGGTGTGAAGAAAGGGCTGCTGAGCTCAGAAATGGTCTCCAGAAAGCTGAAGGGCTTGCTCCTGTGCCAGGGAGGAACACTCTGGGGGAACAAGCCCCAGAGCTGGGATTTTTCACATGCAGTGAATAAAAACAAAACTGAACACTCCTCCCTCCTTCCCCAGCACCATGCACTGTTGAGCCATTATACAAAAATCTACTCCAGATATCATTATCTGACACTTAAACTTTGTCCTGACCAGTCACTGCAGAGATTAATGCATTTGGGATTCAGAAGAAAGAAATCCTTTCCTTTCTTCTGGCAGGAATTCAGAGCAAAGCAAAGAAGGGAGTGTATTATTAAATCTGAACTGCTGCTGAAATAGGACTTTTCCCTTTTTTTCTTCCAAGAAAACCCCTGCTCCCCTGCTCTACAAACATAAAACCAGACCCAGGGAGATTCTCACCCTGTTTGTGCTGGCCTGAGTCTGAACGACTCCCCAATAAATTCCTTTTGATCCGCACCACGGGGACTGAGAAATGAGTGCCCAGCTGAACCTCAGCAGAAACAACGAGGAAAAAAACCAATGAATGGAAAAGCATCAGAAGAAATCAGCTGCTGCACATCACTCTTGGTTGGTGCAGGTAGGAAGCTGCTAAATTCACATCACCTAAGTTGGCTGCTCTGCACCTTTGGCACGAGGGCTCCTGATGCCCTGTTGGCCTCAGGAAGGCGTGTGAAATGGGCAGAGAGCTCACTGAGAGCCCCAGCAAAGCCCAGACAGGGGTCTGCCTTCCCCCAGAGATGAAAGGACTCAGAAACCACTCGTAGCTCGTGTGGCTTCAGGAGCTCTTGGAGTGATGCTAAAGATTGACCAGGGCTCTGCCACAGGGTTTCATACCCAGGGCTTGAACTGGGGTAGGTCCCAGTTTCATGCTGGTGTCCAGCATCACACAACTCCCACCTTTCAAAAGGAAAAACCCCTGGGTGCAAAGTTCTTTTCTCTGCCTCATCCACACAAAAAGAAGCTTTCAGGTCTGTAGGTCAATAAATAATCCAGCCATTTTCAGTATTGTTTTTTTGTATGTTCAAGAAGAACAAATTCCAATTGCAGGCAGTATTTAGCAGCCTGTAATTAGAAGTTTACAAAGCTCTCCTTGCAGAACACGAGGGGTAATTAAACTGCCTCCTTCAGAGCAAATATGAAGCCAGTCACCATGACCAGAGCCATCACTGGGGCTGCTGAAGGATTCTGCTGTGTCGTGGGCTGCATTCTTTCCAGGAGGGTGCTGAGTGTCTCCCACAAACCTCTCCAGGCAGGGAAAGATGGTCCAGAATCAGATCTAGGCTTTAGCATGGGGCAGAAGGCAACTGATCACAAACAACTGCATAAACCAAGACTAAAAATGGTATTTTGATGTTGCATACACACCCTAGTAAAGGTAAGAAGGAGCTCAGAGGATTGAATCCTTCCCCTTTTCCAGTGTGAATGCAGCAGCTCATTAACCTCTGCTTCATTCTAAAACCCTTGTGAGACCAATCCAGACCTGCAGACTGGCACAGGTCAGAGAAGAAAGCCTTGGATTTACAAATAAATAATTAAGAAAGGTGTTCTCAGCTTTGTGGTTGCTCCTGTTTGGGAGAGGAGGGCAGCAGAGCAAACCCACACTCTAATTTAGCTGGGGCTGTGTTCAGGTTTTGTTTCAGTCAGCAGCAAATCTCACACTGACTTTATCACATCTCCAGTTTGGTTCTATTTGTCACTTCAAAAGCTCAGTTTGTCATAACTGGTTCCTACTCTTGAGTTTCCCCTTGAGCACTTTAAATGCTCCCTGTCTAGACACCACCTCTATAGATCAGGTCAAAATTATTTTCTCAGTTGTGCTCAGCTCTGGGCAGTAACTCCCTCCTGTGTGGTAAATGCTACAAAGACATTCTCCTTCAAAAACTGAAAGGAGGATAAAAGCAGCATTTTCCTCACACAGAAGTAGCCCTCCCCTCCCTCTGTAGGCCCAAAGAAAAATGCTTCAAAATGAGTTTTCATTGAAACTCTTCCCACTCTCATTTGCCTACGTTTTCATTTTGAGATGTGGTACAAAAAGGAGCAGAAAAACAAGTTTCTGTATTTGGCTGGTTGTTCTGAAATCCAGCAGAAGTTTCTTCTCCTCAATTTTGTATCTAAAATGTTTTCCAGAAAAAAAAAACCCAGAGCATAAAGAGTAATAAGAGGCAATCCCAGCTTCTCTTCTCTCCACCAGGAATCAAAAAGCAAGAGGAAATGATGGTTTCTACACACGTATCTACACCAGCTCTTTTCTCCCCTCCATTAGAAACCCAGGACATTTAAGAGCATTTTACTACCCTCTTCATTTCCCTTTGTGCTGCAGAAAATGAAGTCTATTTTGAGTTGGCACTCCATAAAAGCATTTTCAGAGCTCGTTGGGCAGAGCATCTTCTCAGGAGCAGCTCCTGGGAGCCAGGCATGAGCTCCAGAAAGGGTTCAGCTCCTTGCTGCTGTTACAGCCACCACCAGGGAGAGGCTTCTCCCTTCAGCAGCAGGGGGGCAATTCCCCCCTCACCAACACCAGTCTCACACGTTGGAAAAAGGTTCTTTTAAGGTCTCTCCACAAGGACAGGTTTGGGAGGTTTGTTCTGAGCTGCTGTGTCACTCCCTTCTTGTCTAGCAAAAGATGACTTGATGCTTCTTGACAAACCCTCCCGACTCAGACAACCCCTAGCCAGCCATCACCTACCACACCATCTAAAACTGCATCCAAAGAAAATCATTTGGGGCTTTTCAGAGCAATCTTTTGGAATTTCAGCTCGAACTTGCTGCCACCAGAGACAGTGGCAGACTGAGCTTCCAGCTCCGGGCACTTGGTCCAAAAAGAGCTGATTTTCTGGTCACTTCTTCTCAAAGTCCAAGTGTGATGGTAGAGGACAGTCCTGCTACACCATCCTGGAAAGGCCCTTTGCAGTTTTAAGCTGAAGCTATTTATTTTTAATAGGAATTACTGGACAATATGTGCACTGGGCTCATTGCTGCTACCTACACTTTTGCTGCAGGCATAAATGGGACAGTTAGCTGTAGGATACAGGAGGAAGACCATGGCAATGCCCTCTCTGGAGACATTACTAACAGCAAACCATTTATTCTAACACATCCAGCACATCCTTTTGAGGTTTATTACCCATGTGCATTGAGTTCTTATTGTGGCTTTATAACCAAAAGGGCCTCTGAAGACCCTGGAGTAATGGAGACTAAGAGATGATGCAGAGGGGCCCACAGAAGCAATCTTCTCACGTTCACACTGAGTTCTTGGGCATCTGCAACCTCCATCAGCACTGAAAGTGATCAATCCTCACACTGTAAGGAAAGCAGAGACCTCTGTGGCCAGGCTCCTGTAGAATGGAGTTGGAATGGGTTTAAAATCCATGTACACTGTGGGTTTAAAGTCCCTGTAGAGCTGTGGGCCACACACCCCAAGAGGGAGGATGGTCAGGTACACCAAGGGTTGTAGTCTCAAGAAGCACTGCCATGCAAAAGCCCTCCCAGGAGCCCTGGAACACAGCCTGGAGGAGCAGCAGAGCATGTAACCTTGCAGATCAGATGCAGAACCAAGCTATGGCAGCTCTTAGCAGCAGACCCCTCAGCTGGACGTGCAGAAGCATAACAAGAGGAGACAGTTGTGTGTGGAGGAAGAGCCAGCAGCAGTGATCAGATAAAACATGACAAGCCTTTTCCAAACAATGCCTTTGTTTCAGAGGAGGTTCAGATCCAGGGGCTTGTAGGGGAAGCTGTGGCAATGCAGCTCACCTGGCAGAGCTGGAAACCAAGCATTAAATGGGAATATAGTTCCGGATCAATTCTGACAAAAGTTTCCAGAAAAAACTCCATTTCCCCCCCTCTGAGTGACCCACTACTGGGTAGGCAGGGCCAGAGCTACCCTCAGATCCCTACCTGTGTGGAGGCTTCTCCTGCAGCTGGCAAGAAGGTTCTGGGGAAATCTGGGATGAAGAAGATGCCAGGGTCCTGCTTTGCAGAGAGCAGCAGCAGCACCATCTTCTGCAGGAAAAAAAAAAAAGAGTTATAAGCTGAAGCAGCTGCTGAGCACTTGATAAAAGGTCAGTGTTGGTGCAGCACCCAGTGTCTGAGTGCCCAGAGAGGAAGCAAGTTGCAGGAGCCAGGGCAAGTGGTGGGAGTCAGGAGCTTCATTAACATTTGCAGCTCGTTGCCTCTCAGATCCCTCTTTTGTCAGCTGTGGCTGAAGTTGTTGTAACTCAGGGGAGTGTTTGGAGAACAAGCTGATGTTCATTAAATCCTTTCACAGCAGAATGCTCAGGGTGTTGCTTGACTGCATTTGTCTTCTCCCCTCCTGGGAATCTCTGCCCTGTGACAAACACTCCTAAAAACTCTTCATATTCCTGGGGCTGCTCAAGATGGGTGGATGGGTGAACTGATACTGCTCAAGAAAGATGAAAGTTTGCAGCCAGATCTCCACCTAGACCATCAAAGAACCACTGTTTCAGGCAAAGCCCTTGAGGTGCCACTGGCAGGGCAGTGACCCTGTCCCCTCAGTGCAGGAGCAGCATGGAACACACAGCAGAGGAACCCAGAGCTGAGGGACAGGCCGTGGAAGGTCTCCCTGGGTTTCCACGTGGGCATTTCCACTCCCAGAAGAACCCCAGGACTGGGTGTCCACCCTGCACCACGTGTCATCCAAAGGAAGAAAAAAAAAACAACAAAACTTTCTAGGAATACAGAGGGGGTGTAAAGGGGGATGGAATAAAAGCAAAGCTACCCACAGATAAAAAATCAATATTGCATTTACAGAATGAACCCCAAGGCTGAGGAAACACTTGACCCCCACCCACTGCCCTTAGGCAGACAGGGTGAAACTCACTCCCCTGGCTCAAAGGTCAGGCAGCTAATGCTGCATCAATTCCTGCTGCCAGGCTGCTCACCTAAAGAGATTTTCCCCCTCCCACATGCACAGCTAATTAAAATAGTCGTGGTGTAATGGGACAGCTGTAATTGGCCTTGTGTGGAAGCTCTGTATTCCACGGGTAATTAAAATTATTCTCCCCTTGCAACCAAGTTCATCTGCACGAAAACAGCCATTTATTTTCTCAGCTGTCAGGGCTGAAAACACAGGAATGATCCAATTCCATCCTCTGCCACTCTGCTCACACAAGAAACATCTCCATATTCTGCCTTCTCCATAAGGAGATTTAGTCCCTTAACTCACCCCCTTAACTCAGATCCCTAAATGCAGGTTTAATTCAGAACCAGGTAGTTTAACATGACTTTCCCAGTAACTAGAACTGGGAAACATCCCAGTAACATCACTCTGCTGCTGGGAATTCCTTTGAAACAGCTTTGGCAGACAGTGCTAAAATTGGCCCGTGGAATTCACTAGAACCAGCCTTATTTACTGGAGAAAAAAAACAGCCTGAGACTAAAAATTCAGAAATACACAATATATATTGAGAATATATTGTTTATCATAGGGAACTTCACTGAAAAATGAAAAGAAAAAAAAAGGGGAAAGCAACTTACAGATCTGGAACAAATCACAGCACAGTTAATAGTTAAAAACCCCACTCGACCAACCAAACCCAGGAGAAAAGCAAAGACAGACACAGCAGTTATTGTGACATCCTCAAAAGCATTTTCTCCTGTTTTGAAAACGGACTAAAGATGGTTTGGAAAGGGAATTAAAGGAGGTTTCAGCAAATGCCTCCACAAAGCCTGGATGCTGCCAAAACATTCTTCCCAGTGCAAACAGTTTGGTTGGTGTTACCCAGAAAGGGGAAAGGGGAAGGAACTGCTTTTGTTTGTGTGAAATGACAGGAGCAGAGAGTCACCAGCCACTGCCACGTCTTGTGACCTGCTGTGACCAACCCCCACGGGGTCCAGGGGCTCCCTCCCGAGGGGCTGTGGCCACAGGGGGAGGGTTTGGGAGTCCCCATCACAATTTCTTCCCCTCCAGGGCTGCCCAGGGCAGGGGTTTAGTCCCCGTGACCCCTGGAGGGGTTTCCAAGATGTGGCATATGAGTTAGAAAACTCATTTTTGTGTCAGCTTGCCATGAGGGGTGACATCCAGAGCAACACAGTCAGTAAAGCATCACTACCAACAGTAAATACCAGCACACACTGCACAGGTACCACTAGTGATGCTCAGCAATTCATACAAACAGTCTACCGAATAGTTTTGGAATCAGCACATATAATTCTGTTCCCCACCAGTGTACACGAGCCACTTTTATACTGGGATGTGCCAGAAGAGCCAGGCACTGATCTCTGTTGTGTTCCTGCTGCAGCAGGTGCAGGACCAGCCCCAGCCCCAGTGTGCTGGACTGCAGGGTGTTCCCAGCTCCACCAGTGAGCTCCTTAAGCCAAATCCCCACTTTGAAAGGAAAAGGTATCAGTGCAAACATGATTCTCCAGCTAATCTCTCCCAGGGCAGCAGAAGCTGGGGCAGGCAGGAGGGATAAAGGAGCTCAGGCTGTGCTGAGTGCCTGGCAGTTTCCTTATCCCAGCAGAGATCAATCCTCTTTGTGCCTCCCCAGCTCACAGCAACTGTCACTTTGGTATCACTCCTGTTCTTCAGAAAGCAAAAGAGAAAAGCCAGCCAAGCAAACCCGTGCTGGCCATCAGCTGGGAAATGTAAAGAAGATTAGACACTCCTTAGAGTTTCTGTACTTTACACAGATGAATAATCACCATTTGAATGGGATTTTCTTCAGTACTTGGAGCTGCACATCCCCATCTCCCACTTGTCACTACCAATAAACCTCAGGGGACTGCACCTAGGCCAAGAAACCAAACCTCTTCTGCCTCCCAGCAGCACTCTGCAACCCCTCTCACAGCAAGGACCGTGTTTGCCAGGGCCTGGGAGGAGATGCTGAAGTGCTGATGTCATTTGCCTGGATGGCCAGGCCCTTCTTTTCCTGTTTCCCTTTGCTCAACAAACCCCTGAATCATTCCAGCTCCTCCATGTGACTCATAAAAAATTGGAAGGAGGAGGGAGCTGAGAGCAATAAAAACAGAACCTGAAGTGCTGGGAGGAGATTGGTTGTCTTGGTGTTGGCCTTGAGTCGTTGGTTTTATTTTCTGTTCCCTTTCCATAAGGAAATCTGCTCTTTAAAAAGAAAAAGAAAACGATCTGCTTTCTTTAGCAGGACTCTGCAATGCACACTCTGTTCCCTGCAGTGGCCCAGCTGATGTCACCACCAGCAGCTGCCTGATAAATCTTTTTCAGCATAGCTTCATACATTACTCAAAGCCTTACACTGAAATTGGGATGAGAGGGTTCCAAGCCAATCTGTCTGAACATGAATAGGGGAAGAAAGCTCCTCTGGTGGCTGCATTCTGTGCTGTTGTAGGTTCTCAGCCACCAAACAGCTCACCTGGCATAGCAGTCAAACCTGGAGATCCCCCCCAGCACCTCCAAGCCTGTCCTTAGCAGATAGGAATTGCATGAACCTTCCAACACTGCTGGGAGAGAATTCCCTGGCACTCATGCAGCCTGCTCCAACCCCTGCTTTCCCAACAACTTCTGCACCTCTTTTGGTGCCAGGAACCACACCCAAGGCAGGCAAAGCAGCAGAGCCACGGGCTGTCCCATGCCAGCTGACCTCAGGCTGAGAACCTTCCTGGGCAGAGTGCTGCAAACCTGGCCTGAGGGCAAAACTCCAGTCAGATCAAACCATTGCTGAGAAGATGTTAGACCCACGGCTGAAATACTGGGCTCATTTCGAGTATCTGGCATCTTCTGGGCTTGCTACACTGGTACTGTCCCCAGTTCACATGGTACCATCCCCAGTGAGCAGTGGAGCTGCTGTGGTGCAGAACTCAGGGCTGTGATGAACCAGCATCTTTAGGATGACTGGGGTGAGGGAAGAACCAGCAGGTTCTGGTGCCAGAGCCTGTCCCAGGCTGCCCAGAGAGGCTGTGGAGTCTCCTCTGCAGAGAACCCACCTGGGCAATGGGATCCTGGGACCCCTGCTCTGGGTGACCCTGCTGTGGCACCAGATGATCTGCAGAGGTTCTTTCCAACCCCCCCCCAGTGCTGAGATGCTGCGAGCCTACAAAAAGGCTTCCTAAGGTCAAGTGTGGCCATGACCTCAGTTGCTATCACTGAACCTCTTCTGCACGTGTCAGCTTCAGGGTAAATTCCAGGCACCATCTGAAAAAACCCCAAGAAAGCATCTGGTCTCCCATGGTGAGAGCAGGGTTGGGAACACAGCTGGGATGGACTGGAGACCTGGCAAACTCCAAGCTCTAATTTTAACTCCAATCACAAGATCTAGGGTGTCCTATTAAGATTTCTGAAATCAACACAATACCTGATTTCCTTCCAAACCAGCATGCAGTCATTCCAGTTGGAAGAGAATTCCAGAGGTTTCCTGTCCAACTTCCTGCTCCCAGTGGATCCAGTTAAAGCAAGTTCTCAGTGGTTTGTGCAGCATGTTTAGTTCTTGTCCTGCCGTGCTGTGCCCAAGATCTGGGCCCATGGGTAGCTGTGGGCACTCCTGCACCATAGAATCATCATGGTTGGAAAACACCTTTAGGATCATCACATCCAACCTTCATCCTGCCATCTCTCTCTCCACCAGACCACAGCCTCAAATGCTGCATCTACTGGTTTTTAAAGCCCTGCAGGGATGGTGACTGCAATCAGCCCTGTAATCAGCATGTAGCACACACCAGCCCAGCAGATGTGTCACCTGCAGCACTGTGCTGGGCCAGGGCAGGAGATGACACCATCCACTGAGCATTCAGGCCAGTGCAGGCACATCCCATCGCATGATTAGGCCCTAAGAGAGGCACCCAGCATTCATTACAGGAGGATTTTTCTTCTAACAAAGCTTCCAGACCCTTGTGACAGAAGATACACCGTGCCCTGGCTCCTGCTGTGCAGCCTGCCTGTGAACTCCCATGGTCCCTCTCAGGGGGTGGCAGGTTTTTCGGGGCACTGACAGGCAGTGGTGCCCACCCAGGGCAAATGGGAGCAGCACTGGAAGGAGAAGGAGTTCAGCTGATGGGTCCATTAACCCTGAGAGCATCTTCTTTAAAGGAAAGCCAAACCAGCAACCAAGCTAAAAATAGCTCTTCAGCCAAGCTCTTTTGTACTGCAGCACATATTGATGGGCTGCTCAGAAATCCTGAATAATGGGGGGGTTAATGGAGAGTGACAGGTTCTTCACTCTGTGCCATGCTGAGGCTTCTCCACCCTCTGCCACGGGGGCCATCGTGCCAGCAGAGCTCTGCAGGCTCTACACCCCTGGATCATCCATGTGGCACAATCAACAGCCCCACAGAGGAAGGCAAAGGATCATTCCCTGAGCTGAGTGGGTAGGAGGATAAATAAACCTACAGCTTTCAGATTTCTGCCACAGCCAGCAGGAAAATCTCAGGTTAAAACACAGAGAGGAAGATCTGCTAGAGAGAAACCTCATGTGTCCATGGTCATGTCTGGAGCACCCATTCACCTCCTCAGCAGCTCTAACACAAACAGGCAAGACCTGGTATGAATCCCAGTGACTTTCATCCTTCTCCATTCCACAGCAACTTTTGTTTGTCACTTGCACCAAGAGAACTCTGGAAGTGTTTCTCCTGGAGATCCCAGACGTTCTTTCCCTCTTAGGGAGATGTTCCTGTTTCTTTGGGGTGTGGCACAGAACTCGGATATAAATTCTGGCTGAGGACTAGGGCTAAGGAGAGTGGAAATGACGTGGTGCAAGAGATGAACCTTCTTCATTCCTCTCAGTCGTTGCTGTGAGTACCTCAGGCACTTAAATTTGAATCAGCATCATCTCAAAGACATGTCAGGAGGCTGAAGTGTACACTGCAAGTCCATTACCAGAGTTAGCTCAGTTCAGTGCAAGAAACTGGCTTTAAACCAGCAACTAAACAATGCCCCTTGTTTCTGGTAGCTGGAGGGGGTGTCCAAATCACGGCACAAGAGCAGAGAAAACCCCAAGTCCAGCTTTTCTTATTTTGCTAATAAAATAAGCATGGCTTTGTCCTCGAGTGAACATAACAGTGATTGCTCGAAGCCTTTGTTAAACACAACCCCTCTTCACTTTGCATGTTGTTAGAGTGCCAGTCACCACAGCACTGGGTGCCAACCACTGTCCTTTTCCCCATCAGTGGCTGCCTTCCAGCAGCTCTGGCTATATATAACCACTGGAGAGCTTGAGGAATCTGGGGAATGAAAAGTCTCCAGCTGATTCATTTGCACAGGTCTGCAGTAGAAGCTTGAGACCTACCCCTGCATTTCAGCTTCACTGGAACTGAGCAGCCCAGCGAAAGCAACACGTGAACTTGGCTTCTAGAGAAGCAAAAGAAACCTTCCTGCTCCGTGGATGTCACACTCCAAACTGCCCAAACTCCCACAGCAGTCCAGAGATGCTGGACCACGGGCAGATGTGTGGGCAAAGCTGTGCACAGGATGGTCCCCAGCCCTGCTCAGAATGGACCCCAAGCCACCAGAGCCACCAGCAGAGTGCCTGGGCACCCTGAGAGCCCGGGGCATGAAGTGAGGTGGTGCCTTGACCCTCAGCACAGCCTGTGGTGCCTCTTACACACATGTGGCATCCTGACAGCTGAGGGTGAGCTTGGATTTTATTAAAAAAACCCCACATTTTTCTGGCCACAGTTTCCATCTGTTTTTCCTAGAGTTGGTAGATGGTCAATTAACTGAAGTTTGGGGGAATCAGCAGTTTTTTGTTTGCAATCATTCATGCAAATCTTCCTCTGCCTTCAGCCCGAGCTGATTGGCAAAGACAAACAACTAAAATAAACACAGCTCTGCTGCAGAGTCAACTGCATATGCAGCTCTGCAGGCACTGCCTCCATTTTAGGGAAAGGCATAAATCAGTCCAAAAAATCACTCTGTGTTTGAATGAGATCCATCACCAGCTCCTGTGCCAGTGCTCCTGCCACATACAGTGTGGTTCCACAGGCAGGAGCATCAGTACACCCTGTCCATCCTGGGCAAACCACAGCCAGGAGTGTTCCTCTCCAGCAGCTCCTACCTGAACATCCTCCCTGTCCCAAATTTACCACTTCCAGACACACTCTCCTCAAAACAGACGTGGTCTGACAGTTACCTGGTCTTCCCCAAGAGCTGGTTTGCCCTCCTCATCATCTGTATCAGTGAGAATAAATATATTTTTATTATATTTATTATGTAAATATACATAAATATTTTTATAAAAATANGCAATCTGTTTTTTATAAAAATATAAAATATAAATATTTTATATTTATATAAAAATATATTTAAAAAATCCACATGAATAAAATTCAAATGACATAATCAGGAATAAAAAAACCTCAGAAAAAATAAATGCACATCAAGAGGTGTGTGAAATTCTGCCTCTCTCCCAGGACAGCGAAGAGAGGATGTTTTGCTCTGGGATTTCCACAAGGAAGCAATTAACTCTTGGAGATCAGCAATTAAATATGAGTCAACACTGAAAAATCTGGACGTGTTAGGAAAGATCAGCACCAGGAAAACTCACACAAACACACTCTCAAAGGTGCTCTGGTGCTACCAGCTCAGCAGAATGCCACCAGGCCAGCTCAGCACCTTTGCAGTACTGGTGCAAAGTCCATCTGGGTGTCTATCAGAGATAAACACTGCACTCAGAGCCCATGCCAGCATCTGCTCACCCTGTGCCTGCTCCAGACTGCCCTGCAGAGCTACCAGAGGATGTGTCCTGATGCCAGGGGAGAAGCCCACGGTGATGCTGTAGGCAGGAAAATAGCAGAGTACAAACACAGTCATAGCTGAGGTCACCTCAATCCAACCAACTAGTCATCAGGAGCCTCTCTGCAGGGCTTCCCATTTCAGATGGGTTCTGCTGGTCCCTGGCATCTGATTTCCTCAGCAGTCAGTGACTCAGGGGAGCTGTGGCCAGCCCAGGATGGGTGGTGGGTTCTGGGAGCCCACCTGAACAAAGCCAGGACCCAAAACAGAGGGGTTCAAGCTCTGAAGCTGCCAGCAGAGCCATGGATATTTTTCCAGCACGCTCATCACTTGGATGATTGCCTTCTCTGCTGCTGGGAGCTCAATCCCCACCTCACAAAAGCTTTTTGGAGGAAAATCCCTCAGAGATAGTCTACTTTCCCATTTTTTTTCTCCATGCTAAAGGCTCTGTGGAAGGCCCACCCACAGTTTTGGCTGCCTAGTGTGGCTCTCTATTCAGTTTAAGTTCTTTACTTGCTCAGTTAGTTGCAGTTTCCAATTAGAACAAAATGTCCACAGGGCTCTTATTAATTAAAAAAAAAAAAAAAAAAGAAGAAAAATCTTCATCTCAGTACTGAACCCATCTTTGGAGACACACAGATATTCCAAAATACATCCTGTCTTTTCTGTTTGGTGGGGTTTTTTTGTGTTCTCTGTCCCAGCTACCTCTGAGGTCATCACCTCTGATGGATAAACACAAGAAATGCACCATCACCCACAGCAGCAACTCTGTTTTTGGTTTGTGAACCACCACACTTGTCCATGATGCTCCTCCTCACGAGGTGTCAGAGTGGTCCTCAGAGGGAGGGGGCTGCAGACACTCTGGAGCTGTGACAGCCAAGAATATTTTATTTTTACAGACAGCATCTTTATCTTTTGACATCTTTTTAAACATCTTTATCTTTTATCTATCTTCCATCGACTCAGCAACAGCAGAAGCAACAACCTCATGGTTTGGCTAGCCTAGCTCAGAGGATGCTCCAGGAAGAAAGGCTGCTGAATATTTGATATATGTGACTAGCAAAGGCTGCAGTGACCTCTTCCAGTGTTGTGCATTGTTCAAATGCATTGACCCCTGCAGAGGAACAGGGCCTCTAAGGGTTATCATGCCTCTGAGCTTCACAGAGCCATGAAGTTTCCTGAAGGAAGCAGGTAACAAACTGCTAAGGGACTTGGACCAAAACATGGGTACAAGTCACCACCCAAAGCCAACTGCTCAGGGGGGCCAATCCTGTGCCTGAGTGGGACCCCCTGGGTACCATTTGGTGTTGGGTAGAAAGAGACAACAGGAGCAGCCCTGGATTTACCTCTGAGCACTAACATTTGTGATCATGGCACCAGCAGGAGCAGCTGGACACATCCACCCAGCAGCCAAGTGGATCTGCTTCTACACCTGCCAGAGAGCAGCAGCAAAGGCTCAGCAGAACTGCTGGGGAACACCAGTGGCCCAGGACTGGATTGATTTTAACCCTCTCCTGTGCCTGTGCCAGGCTACACAGGAAAGATTCTGGTGCACACAGCCTGTGTCTGTGCACTCGTGTTCACTATCAGATTTTTCTTGGAAAGGGAGAGATTCTCTTGCCTCACAGAAGAGTCATTTGGGGGTTTTTACAGAGCACACTCCAGCCAAATTCCCACCCCTGCACCAGGGTAGATGTGCAACAACTTGTTTTGAAGTCAACTCTTGAATATTCAAAGCTGAGAAAGCATTTCCCTCTCCTGCTGGGAGTGAGGCTACATCCTGCTGATCACAGTGACTTCTCACTTGCACAGGCCATAAAATAAACTGCATTTCAGCATTTGCTGACCATAAGGCTTTCAGTTTCAGCCACAAGCAAGCAGCGTGTTTGCTTTTCTGTCACAGACGTGTGAATTTCTGTTGGAAACTCTTAAGAAACACTTATTCATTTACCTTTTCCTGCTGAGTTTCTCCAATGCTTTGAGCAGGAGACACTTCTGCTCCAAGTGGCTTTAACCCTCTCAACGCCCTTGCCACCTCTGAAGCCTCATTTCACATCTCACAGCTCTTCCTAGATCAGAATCCTGAGACAGACACTGAAATCTTGGAGATCCATTTCCACTGCAGTCAGACTTGGCAAAACCCACTCTGTGCTCGAGCCATCCATCAGCCTGAGCAGCCTGCAACAGCTCAGAGGCACCTGAGCAGTGCTGGGCTCCACGTCTCCACACTGCACAACTCCAGGGAAAGCCCTCCCTCCTCTCCATCCCTCATCTTGCTCCTGGGAGTTGCTGCCTTTTGATGCTGAAGGGCATCTGGCCTGTGAACTCACCATGGACTGCTCTCACCCTGCACACCCAGAGCCCACTGCTGGCAGCAGCAGCAGCACCCGAGCCCTGTGGGAATGTCACTGCTCTGCCACCATCCACCCTGCAACACGTGGCACTGCAGGCTGCTTTTGCCAGGGCTGCAATGGGGTTTATTCCCCACACAGCTAAGTCTCCTCTGTGCAATGCTGCCAGATACATCTAGGAATCCTTCGTTTGCATCTCTGGATTTTCATACATGAAGGATTTCTGCAGAATTTCCCATTAGCCAGAGAACTGCTGGCTTCACTTTAAGGCTTCATCTTTACTTCAGCACTTCTGTCAGCCTGGGATCAAATCCAGACTCCCTCTCCATTTTTCTTCCAGTGGATCATCTACACTTAAATCTCAGCCTCTGACAAACAGGATTAAGAAAAGCCTCTATTTTTTTGTTCAAGGTCCCAAGCCCACAAATAAACACTGCAATTTACTACATAATGGCAGCTCTTTCCAGGCATCAGTGGCAATAAGAGCTGTGCCTTTCTGAGAAGCTGCAGTGGCAGCTCAGGCTGGGCTCAGTTATGGGTGTGCAGGGGCAATGATGAGCTCACAGACCAGGGAAGGCTTCCTTTGCTAAGATATTTTAACAGCAGTAGAATATCCCTAAGAGTCTAGCACACTTTATTAGTTTAGCTGCTGAGAAAAACCCACAAACCAAAAAACACCCAAATTATCTTCCATTAAGTCTTTAAACAAGGCAAGGAGGGCGTTTCTGAATTAGATGGTTTGGTTTTAATTTAACAAACTGAAAGTTTTTCTGCTGTAAGGACTTTTGAATGAAACATTTTCATTTTTAGTGAAAAATCTTTTAGACCAAAATTAAAATTCCAACTGAGAAGGGGGAAAAAAAAGGTTTTGAGTAACTCCTGCAAATATCCCAGGGAAGGTCTGCAGGGCAGGCTGGAAGACAGCACACACTGGATGTTTTAAAAGCATACATTTAAATTTCCCTGCTTTTATTTCCTTCAGAGCTGAGCTTGCAGAAACACGAGGCCAAGGGGAGGAAAGACTCCTCTGAAGCCTGTCCATGCTGCCCCAGTCTGCATCTCCCCACTCAGGCCCTCAGAGGCTCCAGAAAAATTCCCAGGCACGCACTGTGCTGGTTTTTCCTCCACACTGAAGGACAATTTGTATAAATCTTTTTTTTTTCTCTTTCTCCCACTGCTCCTGCACAGAGCTGCAAACAGAACCCATTTATCCCAGCACTGGAAGAGTGAACACTGACCTACAGAAAAGGGGGCAGGGCCAAGGGCAGCAGTTTTTTGCTTCTGGGAAAGGCTGGGTGAGCTCTGAAACAGAAACAAACAGTGAAATTTCTCCTGCTCCAACAGCAGATTTTTCTTCAAATACCTGCAGTGAAAGCAGCATCCCCTGAGCATCCTTTGGACCAAACTCCTCTCCATCCACACATCAGCCTGGGCAGGGGCTTGGCACCAGTTGCCTGGCCTGGTTTCCCAGGTGAGCTCTCTCCAGCAGGTACAGCCCAGCATCTGATGTTGTGTTATATAGAAAAATAATACCCATTTATATTGGATATATAACAGCAATATCAAACAGGGGGAGCTCAACTTGCCAGGTACCACAGTGTTCAGATGCCTTTTACATCAATAATGAAAAGAAAAGGAATAAAACCATTTGAATCTGCCTGAAGAAGGCAAGGTCATTACTCACATCCCAAGGAGATGGGAGGGGTGTGATGAGCTGAGAGAAGAGATTCCAGTTCTGATAGGCCAAGGGAGTGCTGGTTTCACTGGTACACTGCTAATTACACATCCACTCTTTCAGATAATGAGAAATCCCCTCATGTGGTGTCTAGAGAAGGGGCTGGAACATTTGCACTGACAAATGTCAGCAGCACAGATGCCATGAATAATGCATGACACCCAATCGTGGAGCTAAAAGCAGAGAAATAATCAGAACCATTGATCTTCCCCTCTCTCTACAGGCAGATAAAGTCTCATTTTCTGAGCACTTACAAACCCAAATGGTTTCAGAGGGAACAGAAGAACAGTGCTGGTGGCTCTCCCTTGCAGAGCATCCATTCAGTATTAGCCCCAGCTCACAGGCAAAGCAGGTTCACCCCCCAGGGAAGCTGGAAACTTCACTCAGCAGCACCCCCAGTGCTGGTTCCATCCCCCCCAGTTCTCCAGCAGGGCTGTGCAGACACATGTGTGGTGTGCAGCTGGAACTCCCTGCTCACACTGCCAACACCCACCTGTCCCCCCACACAGAAATCCCCAGCAAGAGTCCCAGTGGGGTGTTTAATCATGTCTCCCCTGCTCCATACACTGTGATGGATGACTTAATCATTTGAGCAGGTGATTAAACACTCTAAGAACCTGCTTCTTGTTCCCTCCAGAGAAAAGGAGCCTGGAAATGCAGTTAACATTTTAAACCAATTTAATGTCTTTGTGTGTCACATTGATACCTATCTGCTGGTGTCATTTTGTCCCACTCGAGCACTTCTACAGAGTGAAAATGATGGGTTTAATGTAAGCCACGGCAGAAAGGGAGCAGCATTTGCAGGGTTTTTCTCTTTTGAAAGAAGGAAAGTGGGCAGATTTATTTTAAATGCAGAAATCCCACCAGGTGAAACAGGAGCAGTGGGTCTGGAAAGCCAAACCACTCTGCCCAGTGCAGAGCAGGACGAGGTCAGGAGGCTCCAGGGAGGTTGCTCACTGCCACAGACATCCTCTGGATGAGAATGCAGCACCCTGATGTGTGCAAACACAACGGGGCAGAGGCTGGCTGCTCCCTGGGCACTGCCACCCTGCTCCTGTCTGTGTGCCTGGGCACACACCACCTGCCTTACTGGGACCAGTAACAGCACCTGCAGGAGAAATGGATGTGGAAAAGACAGTTAATTCAGCCCTCTGAGAACTTTGTCCCTGGCTCAGACTCAACACCATCTACCCTGAGAGAGCAGCCCAGTAAAAAACTCAAGCCCATGCTCCATTTCAGGTTTCTGCCAACGTGCTTCGAGTCCAGCTAAAGCCAGAAACTAAAACTTCAGATGTTTTCCCTAATGAGAACCTTGGGTTTCTGTCAAACGTTTCCAAATGTCTCCTGCTGAGGTCAAATAGCAGTATAAAAACACAACAGTTTGGGGATGATGGGGTGGTGTGTTCTGTTTGGTTTTCCTGGAGAAGATTAATCATGTTTTCCATTTCTTCTTGAAAAACTGCTGAACTTCCAGAGAGAGAGAGAGAGAAAGAAAAACCCCAAGAACAAGTGAGACAAGTATGAGTCAAAGGGGGCCAGGCTGGAGAGCATGAAATGATGCTTAGCAACCAGCTGAGGATTTGCCTCCTCCCACATGAGCAGAATATTCATCCCTCACATTCCACCCTGAACACTGTGTGTGGAGTTGGAACGTTCTCTAGGAAGCCCATCTGATACCCTCAGGATTTGGATGTTCAGTGCAGAGATCTCCCTCACTCCATGGAAGTTTGCTTGTTTGTCCCCTGGGAGCTGCCAAACCAGAGAGGATGCTCCACACCAAACCATTTCAAAATCCCTTTCCTTCTGAAGACACTGTGACAGCAAACAGAAAACCTGAAGGGTAAAACCCACATTCATCCCTCAACGAAGGTAGCTGCTTAAGAACTGCAGAGTGGAAATTCTAGAGAAGATTCTTGTCCAGAGATGACCATTCTGGATCAGTGAGGAGCTCATGATCTCACTGGGACTCCTCTATTATTAGCATCTCTGCTTCCCTAGGAAATATTTGGGCACAGGGATGATCTGCTGATGAACTTTTCACTTTCCTTGCCTGCTTCCACTGGCAGGAGAGCACTCACCAGGCCCGAGGAGCATCCCCTGTGTCACACTCACTGCTCAGCCTCCTTCTCCATCCTTGGCATGGTGTCACTGACATCATTTTCCTCTGCACTATCACTTTGGCAACATAGAGGGAGATGCCTCCAGAAGCCAATGTAGGGGCAGTGTTAATAAAATGCCTGATGCACTAAGAGGTATTAAAAATCCAAAGTGCTGCTCTACCCCATGTTTCAGCAGAAGCCTGTTTCCAATTCTAGCAGCAAACAGCCACAGCCACCAGAGCCTAGCTGAGCAGGAAGAATCATTACCAGCTCTCTAACGAGGATTTATGCTGCATGGACTGGAAGGTAACAAATCCCAGACACATGGAGGCCATGCTTGGAGGGGAGGGTCCTTCCAGGCACATATAAAGCAGAGATTAATGCAAGTGTTAGCATACACAGGAGAAAAATGTGTCCCACTTTCCCCATTCTGCCGTTAGCATCGGTGCCTAGATTGTCTAGAACAGCAACAAATTACAGAGCAGGAGAGTTATAACTCTCCAAGAGTCTGTGCTGGAAGCATTACTGCAAATCATGTTGCCAAAATAAAGCAAATAGATAGAAAAAGTCAGATTTTCTTTCTTTTCTGTAAGAGAACAGCTTGCTTATTTAGCATTGTTATTATCCCTGTTTATTATTCATTTCTGGAACACCATTTATTTTTAACTAGGCAAAAGATCACCAGTGCTTCTTCCAGACAGGGAGAAAAGGAGATAAATTTCTCAGAGAAAATGCAAAGAGACATCAAAAATATTGCAGAGTCTAGAATTTGTGGTGAGAATGAAGCCCCTGAAGGTGGGAAAGCAGCAGAGATCTGCAGCAGCCTTCCAACTGGGGGAGAAAATGACAACTCCAAGGGGACTCTGATAAATCAATCAGAGTTCATGGAACCCTTGGGAGAAGGGGGAAGGCTCAGGGAGCCAGGAGATGCTCTGCAGCCCTGGGACAGCTCAGTGGTGATTTTAGCTGTAAATTTGGTTTTCTATCTGTCTGAGCTGCATCAATGTGTCTACACCTCTCCAGCAGGCAGTTCTCCCAGCACATCTTGCTCTTGCAGCAGAGGCAGGAGAAGCAGAGCCTGGCTCCACTCCTAAATCTGAAAGGATGAAGGAAGAGGATGTTTCTTGCAGGGGACTTGTGCCAACAGCTCTGGGAGCTGGAGCTGCTCTCCTTCTGCTCCCAGTCCCAGCCCAGCACCACTCCCCTGGCTGTGAGGAGCATATGGCCTGTCTGGCATGTGCCTGAACCCCTGCCACCCCCTGCTAGCTGCCTGCCTTCTCACCAAAACACTGGATATTCAACCTCAGGACGGCCCTGGCCAGAGTTAAAGCAGCCAGGATTGCTCATCACCCAGCAAAAATGCAGGGCAGAAAGAGCCAGCTGGCAATAATACCTTCAACTGCTCCTCAGAGGGAGAACAGAAAGGTGTTGTGCCAGACCAACATGCCCAGCCTGGCTGAGCAGGGCACTGGAGGCTCTCAAAGGCTGAACATGTGCTGGGCAATGAACACAGCAGGGGGAAAGGGAAAAAAAATATAAATAAAATGCAATTTAATGGAATGAAAACAAACCAGACAACCCCAGCAGCTGACACTGCCATCCTTACCTGGTTCTCCTGTGCACAGCAGGCAGGGCAGAGGAACCCCTGGCTCTCTGGGGGTTCTGCAGCAGCCAGGGAGCACAGCACAGCCTGACAAGCAGCTAACAAAGTGGCTTTGGCCCACTCTGCTTGCAATTACAGACTGAAGAGCTGGAGTAACACCAAAGTGAGATAAAATGCTCCACCACACGGGCCTAAAGAGTTCAACGTGCTCCACTTATCAACCAAGACATGAAGAATGAGCCAATTACTGCACTCCCCTTCCCGGGGAGGAATGGCTGCTCTTGGGGGCTGCTGGACCTGCCAGAGAAATGCTCTGTGAGAACCCACAGTCAAAAATGACAGCTAAAATAACAAGAGTGGCCAAGTGAGCAGCACTTGAACTGCTCCACGCTGCTGTGAGGGTCTGAACAGCAGATTTGCTTTCCCAGTTGCAATGCAGACAGCATTTCCATGCAGCACAAGCCACCCCTTGTCTAGCAGGGGCTGGCACAGGGGCTCTGTGGGGCTGACTGGAGAGCCCAGGCAAGGCAGGGGCCACACAGGCACCTTTCTGTACAGTCTGGAGCCAACCACACCCTGCAACCAGTCATTTCTCAATTCTCCCACCCCTCACCACCCCCCTCACTCCAAATCTGCTGCCAGCTTTCCTACAGAAATGAACCATGTGTCTCTGTGCTCCACACAGACAGTGGTCTGTTCACCTCCTCCTAGTCACTGGAACCCAGGGGCAATTTTAACCAACTTGAGCAGAAAGGCTGGGGGCTCTACAATATAAAAACCTTAAATAATTTGTGAAAATAAAAGTGAGAAGACCCCCATTCCCCACAGAGGAACTGGCCACAGCATCACACACCAGAGAGACCCCAGAGGAGAGGTGTGCACACACACTTTGGAAAGCAGGCTTTGTTAATTCTGCTGTTGATGGGATCTCTGAAATGAGACTGTTACAAAGCAATGCTGAGCTGTGGCTGCAGTTTATCTTCTCAGCTGAACATGGGCTGAATTTCATCTGGGAGACACTGATCTAAGTATCTCTCCTGGCCTTAAAATCTATATGAGTGAGTGTTTCTTCACATCTGCCACCTAGGAGGGGTCTTCACCAGCCTTAGGCTGAGGAGCTCTCTAAATCTCACTCCAGAAACACATGATGGACAACCCTGCTCTTCTCACCCCTCTCAATTCCTCCCTCAGCACTAGACTGCAGGGCCTGGTCTTTTTCAAATACCACTTTAACTTTCAGACAGACCTAAAAAAAAGAATAAAAAAAGCGTTTTTTAATAAAATCTAAGCATTTATTTTTGCTGTAAAAATCAAGGGCTTGCCTTGCCCTGGTGTGTGCCAGGCTGGCACCAGCACCTGTCAGCTACGGGAAGGAACACACAATAGGAGGAAGGGCACACCAAGGCCATCCTTAGGAAGTGTTTTTTTTTCCTGAGGAGATTTCCCCAAATCTTTCTTTGCTCTCAATGACCCTTTTGTGCCTGTCCCTGCAGCAGGGACCCAGTTTGGCTGCAGGCTGGGCAAGGTGCTGGACACAAAGCTGTGCATGGGCTGCTGCACCCTCCTGAGCAGCTGGTGAGGGAACAACCAGACATCACCTCCCCAACTCACACTACAATCAGACACCAGCTACAGCCAAGGCAGTGACCTTCCTTAGTGTGCAGAGATTCCACGAGGCTGTTATTTCCATGTATTTACCCAGGAACAAAGGGCAATGACAAAGAGGAGTAACTCAGCTGTGTACACACCCACCCACACCAACTGGCAGGAGGAGATGCCCACCCAGCAGCCCTCCACACACCTTGGAACCCCCCTGAGCACCCTCCTGCTGCACAAAAGCTGCCAGGGCTGGCAACCCCAGCAGCAGGACACAGGCAGGAGCCACCCATGCTGGCAAGGAGAAGAGAATTGTGGGCAAAGTGCTGTTCAGCACCCAGGAAAGGAGTGCTACAGATTCCTTTCCCTGGGGATAAGAATTACTAAGGATTACTAATAATGGTAGCAATGCAGTGTTCTCTGGTGAGACTTGAACCAACAGGGCTCCCTGCCCCACCTCTGCAGAGGAAAATGCCTCTGCTCCTGCTAACAGCTATTAATCACTGCAATCCAGACTAGAATCAATTAAGACCAATTAGATGCAGTCAACACAGCTCATGGGCACTGCTTTGAATCTCCCAGTTGAATACAGAGAGCTCTCTTCTCCCTGGGCTCCAGGGGCTGGACCCTGCTACCCACTGGCTGGGGGGTTACCAGGGCAGTGACCACTCTTGCATCTGGGAGTCCACAGGCTGCTGATTACTGTGGAAATCAATACACCATCCACGAGAAAACATCATCCATAAATGCTTTGGAGAGACTTTCTGCCAAGGCTGCTGCTGCTGCTGCATCTGCAGCCAAGTTATTTCTGCTGGCTGTTTACATTCCCTGCATGCAAAATGACCTTGGAAAAGAGGAATGTCGAGTCAAAAACATTGATTTAGGTTTTCAATACACCTGAAAAAAATTATTCAAGGGGCTTTCAAGCCATGGAAGCCAAGAAAGTGTGTTGTGTAGATCACCAAAGCATGGGCAGTTGTGCTCAGAGGCATCCTGGGTATGGATGATTAGTAATTAATTAGTTAGTTATGCTTAGAAGCACTGTAGGTATATGCTGCTCAGCCTTGCCCATTCACAGCAGGGCATTAAGGTGCCCAAACTGGTCAGAAATAAAATGGCACTGGGCCACTCTCATCTGGTACCCTTTTTTCCTATAATTTTGCAGTTTGGAGGCTCACTTACTCCTTGAGTATCTATAAACCACTAAAAAAAAAAAAAAGCCAAATGAATCTAAATGAGTTTAAAACAAGACTGGTGAAGGCACACACCTAGAAATGAACCCAATTAAAGCAAGAACTCATCTAGCCCAGAGCAAACAAACACAGACTCACACAGGTCTGTGTCACAGTCATGCCTCACTTACCTAACTGTTGGGCACCTCAAGTTGGCAGAATGTTTGGAAGAGCCTTAAGGTGTGATTTTTCAACCCTTTTCATTAAGTTTCATCACAACTTTTTAACATAAGGGGGTAGAAATTCCTGGATTATCTTGATTTATGGAAGGAGCTCACTGGGGCAGGTAGTGCCCATAAAAAAAAAAAACACTCACCACAGCTAGTGTTGTGTGCTCAGTGTGCAGCAGAATCTGACCCCAGGGGACTACAGGGAGACCAACAGCCCCACAGAGGCATTTCCCTTTGCAGCTCCCAATTAAAACATCCACTATTTATAGCAGGAGAAGCCTTGCCTGGATGTCACTAGACAAAAAGTCCTTTGTCAAGCCTGTTCCAGCCCCTCATCTGTGCTGAGGCTGCACTTCAGGGAACTGCTGCTCCATAAATAGCCTTTTCCTGACAGCAAAGGGAAGGAAGGAGGAAAGGGAATGCAAGGGGTGGTTTGCTCCAGAGGAAGCAGAGTTCACTGGACAGCTTTGCAACAGTCACCCTGAAAAATCACCTGTTTCCCCACAGACTGACACTCCAACAGCCCCCACATCACTATCTATTGGCTTGCCCAGCAATACGAAGCACACTAAATCAGATAAGCCTAGAAAAACAGCACTTGGAGACACAGACAGACCTGGAAGATTTGTAATTGATGTGACAGCTGAACTAGAAACTAATTGTTTACTGAGCTGACTCTACTGAAAGTATTTTATAGTAATAAATGACATTTTTCCATAATAGCCACTTCAGTTTTCCATCAGTTGCCACTGCTGAATGACCAGTGTGGGCAGAAGTGGGATAAAATGCTCCTATTCCAAGTCACCTTACACAACAAGCACAAGAAATACCAAGTTTCTTACTTTCTGTACCTAAATTTGATTCCTTTCCTAGAGAGCAACAAGTCTTTCTGACCATGTCATAGATCACTTAGACATACCAAAATTCACTTTAGTGCAGAATACTGCACTGCCTGAGGCTACAATGGAGCAGCTCAGCTCTATAAATCACACCTTCTAGGTACAAAATCCCCTCCCAGCAGGCATTCTGTGCAGTAAACCAGCTAATACAGAATATTTCTGCCTGCTTACAACAGGCTAATAAATACATTAAAAAGAAATAAAGCAGATATTTTATATTCAGGATGGCATCCCTAATTAACTTATTCTCAAGGCTATTACACAGCCTGTGCTAACAGCACTGGGGGGAAAAAACAGGGGAAGAAAACCCACCCAGATCAGCCCATTACCCATTCTAGTGGGCATGCAACTGCACCAGGCTGCAGGAGCCCTGCTCTCCAGGGCTCAGCTTGAGGGTGGTGCTGAAATGAGGCAGGCAAACATCCCAGAATGCTGCCAGAAAGTCACCCTGTGTCACCACCAGTAATTCAGTAAGTGGTGCAGGCCATTCTTCACAGCACCTCTGAAAGCAGCCCCTGGAAGAGGTGCCAGACTGCTCACACACACTTGCCAAGGTGACACTGGCATGAAAGCTCCTTCACTCCCCAGCTATTAGAAGCCCCCTTGCTGCTTTCTGCAAGATTGGGGCTGTGATCTGAGTTCTGGCTGAATTCCTGGTCCATTAATTGAATTCCACACATCTCCATCCCCTCTGCAGTTCACCCTTGTGCTGCTGCTGCTAAATGCTGTTCAAGAACTGACAGGTTCAGTCCATGAGCCCGACAGCAAGGATCAAAAACCTCCCTGCTGGAGTCCTTGAGCAGCAGCTGCTGTCACAAAGTACTCACCATCCCAGCCATTGCAGGCTCCAGCATTGCACCAATAGTGAAAATGCTGCAGTGCAAGCTGCATTAAGAACATCTGCCCTTGGTATCTGTGTCTGTGCCCAGCTGCAAGTGTCCAGACGTGGCCAGCTCCAGAGGAAAAGGAGCCAAGTGTTTGCAGTTCCAAGCATCTGCAACACCAAGATGAGCTCAGGATCACAGACTGGGATGCTCATCAGTTTAACAGAATTTTTTTCTCTGAGGAAAGTTTCTCTTTAATTTTCTTTTATTAAATATTTTCCCTACAATACATCAGCAGCTCATCTCCATGTAACTCTGCAGATTTTCCTGTAAGTCCAGGAATCTAAAACTTACCTGAAAGGAAACCTCCATCCTCTGAGGCAGCACATTCACAGGGGTGTTTAAGAGGGCAGGGGACATTTCACTCACCATTTGCTTCCATCTGGGAGCTGCTGTGCTGTGAAGGGTGGCTTTTTTATTTTTAGCCAGCCACATTTCCCAAGTAACACTCATAGCTAATAACAGACTCCATAAAACCACCACAGCCAGAGCACCAATGTGGAGTCTCAGAGTAAAACCAGTCCTCTGACAACCTGGAATTAGAAAGCATTCCACTCTAATTTAATCTTTTTTTTTTCCAAGTGAGCAGTTTCTATTTGGCTAGAAAGGTACAGAAGTGCTTAACCACTGCCTTTCACTTCAACACTGGGGCAGCTTTTGATAACAAGACACATTCTGTGGTAAGAAACAACCATGAAGTGAATAATTTACTTTTTCCCTCCCAGATGATGAGTGCCATGGCATCAGTAGGTTTCCCTGAGCAGAGTTTTGGGAGCTGTATGAAGCCCAGAAGCCACCCGTGAAGTTCACCACCAGCTTTGGAACTTTTCAACAGCTTCTGCCTGGAAATGTCAAACTCTTCCTTGGAAAAGGAGCAAAAAGCAGCAGCAAGAGGTGAGCAGAACTGGCACAACTCCAGTACCCATGCTCCTCTCCACAGTCCAGCTACAACCTGTACCACAGAGCACACTGAGCTTTTTGGGAAGAGCACTCTGAGTGCTTCTAATTGCCACGTAAGGACCATTTCTTCTCCTCCAGACAACCCCTGGTTTCAGCACAAACCTCTGAGCACACCCACAGCTTCTTCACTTGCTGGGATGCTCTGCTGGCAGCTGAAGGGTGAAGAAGCCAAGGTACCACAGGAAGGGAGTTGAAGGTGAGCTGGGAGTTGCTTAATGAGGTTCCTGAACCCAGGGGATGCTTCTGAATGTGTTTGCAGAGAAGATCAGCAGGAAAAACTACAGCCAAGCACCTCACCAGCAGAATGGCCTTTGGGAAGGTCCAAGCTCCTCTTCTGAATGCCATAGAACAATAAAAAGATAAAATACCAGTCACTGGTACCCTCAGCAGCACCAACAGGGGCAAAACCTTCTGTCTCTGACAGCAGGGTGGAGCCAGGGGGGCTCTGATCCCAAGGGACCAAGAGAAGGCACAAGAGGAACCAGCCCCAAGTTGTCCCAGGGAAGGTTTATGTTGAAGCTGATGAAGGATTTCTTCCCCTCCAGGGTTGTCCAGGGCTGTCCCAGGGCAGGGGGGGAGTCCCACAGAGGGGTTTCCAAGCTGTGGAGCTGAGGCACACAATGGTTGACTTGGCAGTGTTATTTTACCAGTTGGATTTGATGATCTTCAAGGTCTCTTCCAACCAAAACAATTCTGTAGCAGTGGAAGTGACTTGTGGACATTAGCTTAGCCTAAACCTTTGAGTTTAAACAAAGAAAGAGAGCAAACAGTCATTAGCATCCAGAGTTTACAGAGGGGAATTTCCCATTTTCACACTCTCAGGCTGCTGAGTACATACTCCAGCATGTCCTTGGGCTTTGCTAAGGCAAATCCAGCATGGAAAAGCACCACTGCACACCACAGAGCCAAATAAGTCCCAGCCAGTGAGAAATACACTTGTTATCTCTCCAAATCACTGCTGAGAGCCCCAGCAGCCCTTCACACACACTGGCAGCTTCTTTAACCACAGCTTTCTGTATTTATCCCTTTAAAAAAACAATACAACCAAACAAATTCCCCAGAAACAGGACAGGAAATTTTCAAGCAGCAAATGGAAATCCCATTAAGGGAAAGTCATTTTGACTTAATGAAGAAAACACACGGAGAATTTTCTGTGAAGACAGCAAGGATATTTAGGTCACAAAGGAAAACAATGATTTTCAATAATGAAAACAAAGAAGTACATTCTTAAAGGAACAAATTGCCCTTTCATCCCCTTTCAAATTGTTAATTCAAGTTTTAAATACCTTTTATCCCGGGGATTTCAGGCTGTTGTGATTGATGCCACCAGGGGAGGGAGGAGGGCACTGAGTCCTGCCAGGCCTGCCTACAATCACATATTTCTGCTGTTATTTCATTGCCTTTCAGTTATTTACTCACATTCCCAGAGTAAATACCCTGCTGTGGTGATATTTACTAGCAGCTGACACTAATGCACCAGGTAATGCTGCTGTGTTTGGGGTGTTTGAGGCACCCCTCAGCTCCCCAGCATTTCTGTCTGATAAAAAGAGGGAGAATTACAGCAGGTTTAGAAGGGTTTAGCCTCTCCATCCAGATTATTGATCAGCAATCAGCAAAGGAAAACAACACCCTTTGGAATCCTACCTGTAAATAATTAGTTACTGAGCAAACAGTGTTTCCAAATGCATGCATTCCATCCCCATGTCAGATGTCACAAACAGGATTACTCACTCTTTAAACACTCCACCATGAAAGCACAGCTATTGCCAGCCTATTTGCAAAGGTAATTCAAAGTCCTGCTATTTATTTGCAGCAATCAGCACTTCTCCAGTCAAAACCCATATGGGATCCCTCCTCAGAGTTTTAGAGGATCAAACTGTATTTTTTTTTCCTGAAACAAGGTGATAAAAGTTTGAGAGATTGGTTGGTATCACTGTGAACTGAGGCCTGACTGGCACACAGACAGCACAGGGATGAAAAGCATCACTTCAGTGTATTCTGTTTTATTTTCTGATGGGAGAAAAAATGCTGGAGAACATGATCCTGAACTGTAGCATCACATTAAACTTGAAAATGAGAAAATATTTGAAAGAGGTTAAAGAAAACTGAGGTGACATTAACAGTGTCACAGGGTTCAGTTGTTTTATCCTTTCAAGTACACCCCCCTAATGCCATAGTCAAATACATCTCAAACCTTCACACAGAACTGAAGAAACCTTCAGAAACCTTCATTTAAACCTTCACACAGATCTGCCTTTCTTTAGGAACTTTAAGGTGATTTTACTGAATAAATAGCAGCCTAATAGTGGAAGGAAAGGGTGAAGAATTCAAACGCATCCGTTCCAGCTGTCTTGGGAGCACAAGCATTTTGTGTAAAGCATCAGCTGAGACTCCGGAGCAGCGAGCCCGTGTGAGGTTGTTCATTTGCTGCCCTCTCCCGGGGAAAGCTGAGCACACACCGGGCAGGACAGAGCCTGGGGCCGGGCAGGATCCCCTGGTGCAGAACTCGAGGTGATGGGCAAGATGGGAAGTGCTCAAGATGTTCTCCAGCAGCTTTCCAGCCTCACTGCTCTGCAGTGCCCAACGTTCTCCCTCTGCTCTGGGGAAGAGTTAAAACCTGTTGCTGGTAAACAGGTGGCTTCACTGGTCACTCCATTTTTCAGAGGCTGTGGAGAAACCAAATGCTGTCAGGTTTTTGCATCAGGAGTGTCTTTATCTAAGAGAAGACATTTAAAATATGTTTAGATCATCCCTGCTAGCCATGGAGCATTAAAGATCTTTATATTTAAAGAGCTTTAAGTAACAGGTACCCACAGTTGTGCTGATTCTGCTCAAAGACAGAAAGTTTTCCCCCAGGAAATACATCAGCAATTCCCTGCATGCCTGTTTTCAGAGGAAGGAGCCACCTTTAGCATCATGATGGGGACAAGAAGTGCTGCTGGACACAGAAGCCTCTGCCACTGCTGGAAGATAAACTGCAAAATCCAGCCTGTTATTCCACACTCCCCAAGGTTCCTGGCATTCCCTGCTTGCTTAACACCTTATTTCACCTTTCCATCCCCTTATTCCACACCAGTTTTGCAGTGGCCTGGCTGAGCAACCAGAAACAAACCAGTGGTCAGACCCAGAGAGCAACAGCTTGGTGGAAATTAGGAGCAGCAGGCACTGACACCTCACTAAAAATCAATCAATTAAAGTGCAATCACTGCAGCTCTGGTTGTGTAACCAACAATCACCCCACAGAAAGATGCCTGCACTGCCTTTGGACACAAATCTTCCCAGGTTTTGCCTACAGACCTGAAGGTAACCACCAAACACAGCAGGTTTTGAGGACAAAACAGGTGCCATTAGCAACAGAAATGTTGTTTTTCCCTCCCTGCCCAGATGCAACTGGGAGAAAGGCAACACCAGTAGACAGTGCAGAGAGACCAGGAGCAGAACACTCAATTGTGTCCCTTTGGGATTTAGGGGACACTGATTATGTCTCTCTGCCAAAGTCCTCCATTTATTTATCAATCAAGAGAACATTCAGCAATTTTCAGTGTCACACATAGAGATAAAAAGCATTAACCCTGATAGAGGCACCTTTACAGTGACATTAGGGAGCCATTAAAAAGCTGTTAATACTGAAATTATTGGAATATGATGGACAACTGCTCCTAGGAATGTTCAGAATCCACACTAGCCAGGATTTGGAAGACTGAACAGCAGCAAAAAGTGACCATTTACCCACACACTGTGCAATTACTGCAGCTCTCAAACCAGCATGAAGATGCTTTACTGGAGCTTCTCAGGGGAACACATCCTACAGCTCATGCTGAATCTCTCTAATAAATTGTGCATTGACCAAACAAAGCTGGGTGCACACAGAAGTTTATAGCTGAGGCAACTCTATGAGAGCAAAGTTTGACTTACTGGCAGCAATCACTGTGCAGGCACCTAGAGATACTCTGGCAACAGCAGTGAAGGTGCTCACCTGCCCCACTGCAGGAGAGGAGGAACAGACTGCCCTGGAGGAGAGAAGTTTCCTGCAGTAGCTGTTTCATGCAGGTTCCAGGTTCTCTGGGACAAAGCAGCAGTGGCAGATTTATTTCACCTGCTTGGGTGAAAGGAATTTCCACAAAGTCCTGCTTAGTCCAACAACCACATTTAGAGCCACAATCCACATCCCAATCCTTCTCACGGGTTCTGGGAGTCCCTCTGGAGCTCAGGGCCATGCTGCAGAAATGCTGTGTCCTCACAGGACCCAGCTTCAAGGAGCAAGCTTCCTTCAGGATGAACCAACCTGCTGCTTTCTTTTTCTTCCTCCATTTTTTACACCTTGATTCAGCTTTAGGGGTTTCTCTCTGCTGAGATAAGGTCCAAGCTCTCTCACTGGAAACACAAGAGAGGCCAAGCTGCACAGACTGGGCTTCATCTCTGCTCCTGGAGGATGAAAGAGCAGCCAGTGCTGCAGCACAGGGCTCCTCAGGCTGCAGAGGAGCTGCTGCTTCTCCACACGGGGGACTCATTTCCTAGCAGCCAATATAACAGGACCAAGACATTTCCTGCAAGACCTTCTTCATTCTCTTGTTTAGCATCTCCCCTGGGGCTGCAGGGCTCAGCCGGCATCCAGCTGTTTGAGGGCAGCCTGAATTTGTGTCTGCTTCTCTGGGTGTGTCCTGACCTGGCTTCTGGCAGGGCTCAGACCTCCCAACCTCCACCAGGATCCTTCCACACAGTCTGGAAAGCTGGGATTCCAAACCCAGCCTGGGTTGCTGGGATTGCTTCGGGAAGATGCTGATTCACTATCAACGCTTTGCTGTTTGCATTCAAACTCCTCCACATTCCTCAGACCCCGGCGGGTAGACCTAGGAGAGACAACAAACAAAACAGTCACATTTCATGATTTCAAATGCCTTTTATCGAAGCTCTAGATCACAATAAAACCTGGATTCAGCTTCTGGGGATGCCCGTGGATTTAAGGCTGAAAGAAGGGAGGGTTTTGCCAGGAAAACAACAATTGCTCAAACCCCTTGATATTAAACCCCCATAACTACAGGTCAGTGATATTACAGCGTGAAGCTTCTACCAGCTGCTGCCAAGAGAGGAGCTGCGCTGCCCCGCAGGCAAAGCGAGCCCCGCCGCCGTTCCCCGCATGCCGGCGGAGCGGGAGGCCATCCCCGCATCCAGCCCGCCCCGCGGCCTCTCCCGGACCTTCCCCCGCCTGGAAGCGCCGCTTTTATCCCGGCTCCCCGCCCTGCCGAGCGACCTGCGCCGCTCTTCGCTCCGCCCCCGGGGGCGGAACTTCCCCTGCGTGCGCCGACCCGGAAAGGGCTCGGCGGGGTTACGAGCGGGGTTTGGCGAGCGGGGTTCGCTTCCGCACCCGCAACCTCCAACCTTCCGCCTCTCCCGCCGCGCCCGCTCCCCGCGCCTGCGCCGCGGCCCCGCGTCTTCCCCCCCCGCCAGCGCCGGCCAAGGAGTTGGGAAGTTCAAAATGGCCGCCGCGCCCGAGCCCGAGCTGCGAGCGCCAGAGTGAGAGAGCGGCCGCGCCGGCGGGAGCGAGCGGGGCTGAGGGAGAGGGAGGCCCGCGGCGGCCCCGTGAGGGAGGAGGAGGAGGAGGAGGGAGATGGAGGGGAACAGGCGGCCGCCTCGGGAGATGTGTGTGTGTGGGGGAAGCGGGGTCGCTGTAGGAGCCGCTCCGACCGACCCGGGCCTCCGCAGCCGCCTCCCGCGCGTAGGGGAGCGGGGCGGGAGTTCGCGGTTGCGGGGGGAGGCGGCGGGAGAGGCCGCGGGGAGGGAGGCGGGAGCGGCGGCAGCGTGCTCGGGGTCCGCGTGGCCCGGCCTGAGGGGGAACTGAGGGTTGTTGGGGGGGGCTGCTCCATCCTCCGCTCCCCTCCCGCGGTTCCCCGGGGGGGTTGCGGGTCGGGATCGCCGCACGGCTCGGGCATCCCGCTTGGGGAAGGGAAACCGCGCTCCCCGCCGTCCCCTCCCGCAGCCCCGGCTGCTCCTCCGCCAGCCCACCGAGCGCTCTCGCGTTACGAAAAGCAGCCTTGTGCCCGCTGCAAGCGAAAAAAGCGATTTGTTGCCGCCGGCCCCTCCTTCCAGCGCTCCGAGCGACTGGCAGCTCCCGGCTGCCGGCGGCGAGAGAGGAGCGGGGGGGATGCTGCCGCCTCCTCCGGGGGTGTCCCCGCTGGCCACCCCGAGGTTTTGGCGGGCACTGGGGAGCGCTTCTCCCCTGGGATTTCTGCCCGGAGTTGCCAGCCCGATGCTTCGTTCATTGCTCCTCTTCGCTAGATAGTATTCTAGTTGTATACGTTGATTTTTATACTTTTTTTCTGCCTTAAAAGTTGCGGGTTGAGGCTGGGAGGTTTTACTTGGCAGTTGAGGGGGTGGGGAGGAGGTTTGGAGGAGCAGGGGGTGCTCTTGTGATCCGTGTGAAGCACGGGAAGGACAGTTGAGTATTGCATATAGACACACAACTAAGAACAGCAAGGTAAAAACATGATAGGAAGCCTGAATGAAGTAAAAGCTGGGTGAAATCTGTGCAAATCTTAATCAACTTAATCGTTCTTCTTGAATTAGAATTAAGAAAGTGTGGCTGTGAGCAGATGATGTCACAGCTCCTCTCTATTTAAAGCCCTTACTGCCTAAACACGTAGGCATCTCGCCCTGTGAAAGCTCCTGAAGCTTCTCCACATCCCCACACCTCTGGAAGGAGAAGTTTATCCGTGTCCTGATGGAATGGCTCGAAATAAACAGATTCCTGTGCGTGGAGAAAAACCCTATTTAATGTCTAACAAAGCCATCAGGCTGGGGTTGGGCTGCAACACCTTCCCTGTGGGGTTTGGTGCCAAGGCAGGTTGCTCTTTCTGCTGGGTGGTAGTGAGGTGTGGGGGTCAGGAGGAAGCAGTTAAGAAGCATCCTGCTCACCATGGGCTTGGAGTAAGTGATGAAGATGCAAAAGGATAGAGCATTCTGAGTGAAATCTCTGAATATCACAGATTTTTAACTCAATTTGAGCTGCTCCCTCAGGAAGTTTCCATCTCAGAGCACTGAAGTGTTCATGGTTTTAGTAAAGAATTATAAGAGGAGTCTGGGTTATTTACTACTGCTGGGATTTGCATTAGCTCGAGAGCTTCAGTAACTTCCCTGTTTGAAGATGCTCTCCTTAATTAGGAGACTAATCAAGTGTATAATGAAGTGGCATCCTCTAGGCCTGGCTTGGGATACCTCTGATGTAGATTTTCTCTTGGGTCAGCCATCCTGTTCCTCAGAAACATGTTCTGTGGAACAAGTAGAGTTCAGAAGATCTGTACATTCCTGTGTGACCCCCCCTGCTCCCAGCCACTGTGTTCTGGGAATTTCTTTTCCACGAAGGAGGCTGAGGACACAGAGAGAGCTGTGTGTGAGTGAAGGTGTCAGAACATTCTCAGCTGTAGCTCCAGATCCCACCACCTCTCAGGTTGGAAGTACACTGTTCAAATCGCTTGTTGCCGTGATGAGCTAATTAAAATGATTATTTTTTAATATTCCCATGGGGTTTTCTTTATCCTTGAAATAAGTTTTGATTTCTTTTGGAGCATCTGCCACTTAAAAATAACTTTCCAAAGGCTTGGCTTAGGCATGGGAGTGGAGCAGCAGAGAAGCCAGCTGACTTACGAACAGACAGTGTCAGTGTTGAAGCTCCGGGCACAAGCAGTGATGCCCCAGGGGCTGTGCTGCCTCTCAGCTGCCTGTGCACGGGACACGGAGCCCTTACTGACCCTAGCTGTGGTTCTGAAGCCTCCCCAGGGCAGGGTGGTTGTGTGGCAGGAGGGCTGGGGGCTGCAGCTGCTGGCAGGACTGATGGGTGGCCTCTCTCTCTCTCTGGTTTTTCTTGCAGGGCTGAGGATGCGTCGGAGAAAAGCGTCAATGAAGAGAACGGGGAAGTGTCAGAGGCAGATCAACCTCAGAACAAGCACAGCAGGCACAAAAAAAAGAAACACAAACACCGGAGTAAACACAAGAAACACAAACATTCTTCAGAGGAAGACAAGGACAAAAAACACAAACACAGACACAAACACAAGAAACATAAACGAAAAGAGGTAGCCGATGCCTCTGACAAGGAAGATGGACCAGCCAAAAGAACTAAAATTGATTTTTTAGCTCCTCTGGAAGACCTGGAGAAACAAAGAGCTTTATTGAAAGCTGAACTTGAAAACGAGTTAATGGAAGGGAAAGTCCAGTCTGGGATGGGGTTGATCTTGCAAGGCTACGAGTCGGGCTCTGAAGAAGAGGGGGAGATCAACGAGAAGGCGCGGAACGGAACGAGACCCGCGGCCAAGGCCAACAACAAGGGCAAACTGGAACCTGTGGACAATAAAACTAGTTCCAAGAAGGGAAGTAAGAGTGAATCGAAAGAGAGGACGAGGCACAGGTCTGACAAAAAGAAAGGCAAGGCAGGGGTTGATGGCATCAAAGAGAAGACGGCTAGAAGCAAGTCAAAAGAGAGGAGGAAATCCAAAAGCCCCTACAAGAGAAGTAAGTCTCAAGACCAGACGAGGAGATCCAGGTCTCCCATGCTGAAAAGGAGGTCTCAGGAGAGGAACAGAAAGTCTAAGTCTCCCCCAGAGGACAGAAATAAGGCTGATGACAAAAGCAAGTCGAGAGACCGCAGGAAGTCCCCCGTTGTGAATGAAAACAAAAGCAGAGATCGTGGCCGAAAATCTAAATCTCCGACAGAACTAAGAAGCAAATCCAAAGATAGAAGATCACGGTCCAAAGATAGAAAACCTAGGAGATCAGAGACTGACAAAGAAAAAAAGCCAATTAAATCTCCTTCTAAAGATGCTTCTTCAGGGAAAGAGAACAGGTCCCCGAGGCGTCCCGGCCGGAGCCCCAGGGCCAGGAGCTCCTCCCCCCGGCAGCGGGAGCGGTCCCGCCGCAGCAGGTCCCCCCTGGGCGCCGAGCGCCGCTCCAAGCAGAGCAGATCCCCCTCCCGCCCCCGCTCCCCCGGCAGGAGGCTGAGGAGCAGGTCTGCAGAGAGGAAAAGAAGGGAGTCCGAGAGGAGGCGGCTGTCTTCTCCCAGGTAAACTCTGGGGGCTCTGCCTCGTGTGGTGCTGGAAAGAGCCGTGGAAACGGGCTCTGTGTGCGGTGCTCTGAGCTCCCCTGGGCTGTGTTCAGCTTAGAGCCCCTCCCTGCTGCTGCCAGGGGAAATCCAGCAGCTGAAGGGCTGAGTTCTTTGCTGCTCACAACTAGAAACCAGTTGCAGAGCTTGGGTTCTCCTCTGGTCACTGTTGGATTCTGGATTTGGTTTCTCCTTTGTTTCTTAGTCCTGTTGCTTTCAGGAATTTCTGTGGAGGGAGAGTTCCCTCTGCTTTTAGAATCATAGAATGATTTGGCTGGAAGAGACCTTCAAGATTCATAGATTCATAGATATTAGGGGTTGGAAGGGACCTAGAAGATCATCTAGTCCAACCCCCCTGCCTGAGCAGGATCACCTAGACCAAGTCACCCAGGAACAGATCCAGGCGAGTCTTAAGTGTCTCCAGAGATGGAGACTCCACAACCCCCCTGGGCAGCCTGTTCCGACCCCTAATCTAAGCCAATCATTTATATCAAACTGTCCTTCTCACAGTCATTTTTTTTCCCTCTGAAAATAGTACTTTTCCATTTGTATTTTTTCATTTGCTGGAGGTATGGCAGTGAGTAGAGTTTTTCTACCAAACCCATCCTCGTGTAACCATGGTGAGCAGCATGTCAGAGGGGGAATAAGAAATATTTTCCACTGGAAATGTTTGCAGATCAGCAGGAATGATGGTTCTTTGTGGGACATCTTAAACCATTGCCAACTATGCTGGAGTTTTGACTACCTGTAGTTGCTCAGAGAATCTCAGGAGCTTCAGTTTCAACCCCAAATTCCCAGTTGTTTTTCATGTCTATTTCCAGTGTTTTAATCATGTAAGATACTTGTCAGGCCTTTGAAGTTAGTCATTCTGTGATGTTATTATGAATTCTTAATCAGCTTCTCCTTGTTATCTCCTGCCTGGGATCCCTGAACTGATGTCTTCTAACAGCTGTTTGGATTGGGTTTTGTCAGTACACCCAGGTTGTCAGCCAGAAATCTGGAACCTCATCCCGTGACACTGCTGTGAGGGTGCCCAGAAGAACACAACACAAATTAACTGGGTTAAAGGGATCAGGCTGGTCTTGAGCCTGCAGTATCTGCCAGGGCTCCTGCACGTGTGACTCTGCCCTTTCATCTGGCCCCCCATGTGCTACTCTGCACCAGTGCCTGGCCATTGCAGGGAGCTGAAGCTGCTACAGCAGCCTCAGAACAACAACAGCCTGTACAGAATGGGTGGAGTTCATCGTTCAGACCTGACTTTGCTCGTTAGTGTTAATAACCTGCATAGAGACAATACCTGAAATAGCTTGTCCCAGTTGGACTTCAAAAGATAGAATTAGAGTAGCAGTGTTTTCTGTGAGCAGTGGTGTGGAGATAGATTTTGAGAATTGCAGCCTCACTAGAATAGTTGTTAAATATTTTTTGCCTCAATCCCTTCTAATTTTTGACTGAAGTTTTGCTGTCCTGGAGCACAATCCAGCTTTGCCATGGAGCTGCCCCACGGAGGGTTTTTCCCCTGTTCTCATCTTGCTCCTGACTTTCCAACTGTTCTCTTCCTCTGTTGAAGAACGAGGACCAGGGATGATATCCTGTCCAGACGTGAGAGATCCAAGGATGTCAGCCCCCCCAGCAGGTGGTCCCCATCCAGGAGGAGGTCCCGCAGCCCCATCCGCAGGAGGTCCCGCTCCCCGCTGCGCCGCAGCCGCAGCCCCAGGCGGCGGAGCCGGTCTCCGAGGAGGAGGTAAAACCCCGTGGGCTTGGGGGTGGTCTGGGAAGTGCTGCTGAGGACACACAAGGTTGCTGCCCTGGAAGGAAGGAAATCCAACTAAAACCACCCTCCTCTTCCTTTTCACAGGGATCGAGGCCGCAGGAGCAGGTCTCGCCTTCGGAGGAGGTCCAGGTCACGCGGTGGCCACAGGCGCAGGAGCAGGAGCAAGGCTAAAGAAGACAAATTTAAGGGCAGCCTTTCTGAGGGTATGAAAGTAGAACAGGAGTCTTCGTCAGATGAGAAGTAAGAGTTCATTCCTAACTTTCACTTGCCTGTGTAAAAATGCAGACCCACGGGTACTGAGAATGAGCTGATGTTCAGCTTTGTGGAGTAGTTTTTGGGCTGTCACCTAAAACCCGAAGTGATCTTGTCAAATTGCTGTTTGGAAAACTTTGGAGTACACAAGAAACATCAAGAGCTCTTGGCAGAGCAGAGAGGAGGGATGATACGTTGTCAGCTTTCCAAATCCAGCCCAGTGTCTTGTGAAAATACTTGGTTTGTTTCCTCAGGCTTATTGCTCGAGGAAGAACTGTGAGAGCTGGAAGGATTAATTGCTATCTGCAAATTGTTTTGATATTTGCTAAATATCCACTTAATCCAGTTGCACAAGAGGATGCATTCCTAAACTGTTAAGGAAGAATGATGCTGGAATGAAAACGAACAAGGGTTTTTTTGTTTGTGTCTTTCAAAACAGTTACTGTTAATTGTTTGCAGTTAAAAATTAAATGCACAGAGTCCCAGTGAGATACCAGAAGATGAATGTTCTCTGTAAGGAGATGTAAATGTACACCCTGGGATTTCATACAACTTTGCTTTCTGAGTCAGTTGAACAGCTATTGTTTAATATACTGTGTGATTTCTATGCCAGTAGATAGCCTTATGTTTATGATGTTATATAAAAAATAATTATAATTTTATAGTCTCGAAGACTTTGATTTGGAAGAGGAGGATGAAGAAGCAGAGATCAGACAAAGAAGATTACAGCGGCAAGCAATTGTTCAGGTACCTGGTCACATTCTTGTGGGTCACAGAACATTAATTTTATGTTGTTAGTGTAAAATGGGATAAAGGGAGGCTCTTAGATGTACTACACTACAAAATCATTGCATTACTATATTTGTATTATATATAACTATATCCTTTCCCTTGAATTTATTCTTACCCTTATTGCCCTTGTCCATTTGAACCAGCACTGAAAATACTGTTCATCCTCTGACCCACTGTAAAACCCTTCAGAACTGTGACTGGGCAAAGCCATGGAAAATGGTCTTTACAGGCTGGTTACACCTGGTCTGTTGCAGGAAGCAAATTCCGGAGTTTCATTCCCTAAATGAAAAAGCTCAGCTTGTATTATTGACTGATAAATGAGTGCTAGCAGCAGTTAGTCATTTAGATTTGTGCCTTTTGGGAGAGGAAGTGGCATTTTACTACTTCAGCTAACAGTAAGTTGTGAAGGTGTTGTGTGAGCAGGCTCAGTGCAACTTTTTCAACAGTGAATGAATAAACTGGATTTCCAACTAAAAACTGCTTTTCTGCACCCTAACAGTAATAAAAGTGGGAAAGATTCTAGGATGCAAGATAGAAAACTAGTGATTTTCCTTTCAAGACTTTGTGTGCTGGGATTGTTAGTCACAGATCTGTTGTGTGGCAGGAAGGGATTTGAGGCGCCGCAGGGCAGGTTCGGGCTGGGAAGGTGTGTGCTGTGTGGGGCAGAGGGATGAGTGATGCCCTTTCTGTTCAGAAATACAAGGGGCAGGCAGAGGACAGCAACCTGTCAGTGCCATCCGAGCCCAGCAGCCCCCAGAGCAGCCCCCGCAGCCGCTCCAACTCCCCGGATGACATCCTGGAGAGGGTGGCTGCCGACGTCAAGGAGTACGAGCGGGAGAACGTGGACACCTTCGAGGCCTCTGTGAAAGCCAAGCACAACCTGATGACAGTGGAGCAGAACAACGGTGAGAGCCTGAGCCTCCCTCTGCAAAGCTCTGGGGTTTTTGGTTGATTCTGAGAGTGTTTCCAGAAATACAGCTTTGTAGTTGGTAAAGTAACTTGTGCTGAGCAGAAAAGCCTGACCTCAGAGATAAAAACCATGTCTGTCTTTTATATACACACAGCAAGTCTAGATTTCTTTATATATATATAAATTATCTATAGGGATCATATACTTTTTCTGCTGTATTAATTACTTGAAAGCTATTACACTTAATTTTTAAAGGAGGTGAGATTTTTGAGTGCTTTGAAGAATTTAACCAACGTGAGTTTGGAGACACCAGCGGTGCTGCCTGTTTGCCAACAGACTGAGCTGGGACTGCATTCTAAACACACTCAGTGACAAATTTGTCTGGAAACAGAGCTGTTATTTTTTTTCCTGTTGAGTAATCTGGATTTCCTTTGAAGGTTCAGCCCAGAAGAAGCTGGGGGCTCCTGACATGTTCACAGAGTCAGACGACATGTTCGCCGCGTACTTTGATGTAGGTAATTCTTGCAGATAAAATGTCTGGGGTTTGGGTTGGGTGTTTTCCTTGATTTGTGTTAGTTGTTGTCATGTGAAGTTAGTGGGAAGTTTGATTAGTAAAAGCCTGTGTGACTGAGCAGATTATAGATCTGACTCTTTTGACCAGCCAAGGCAGACACTAGTATTCGAGTGAAAGAAAACCTGAGAGTAGTGGGGGTTCTCCCCAGAGTAATGGACTGGGGGTTCCCCTGCTGCTGGAACAGGAGCTGGAGGAGGGTGGTGTGCTGGGGTTTGAATGAAGAGGTACTTTGCCTAGGTTTAGTTTTCTTTTTGCTGCAAGAGGCTGCAAATATTGGCAGCCTGGTGGCTGGCTTTGGGACTCTGCTTGCCGTTGCCTGCAGATCTCCCTCCTCATTGCTGATGCACAGCACAGAAATAAGACAGCAGCTTCCTAACAGTGACATTCTCCAGTTGATTTGGTTTACAGCCACTACAGCCTGCTAATTGTAACAAGCTTTGGTGGCAAAGGGCTGCCTTGGGGTCAGTAGTAACACTGGTAATCATAACAAAATAAAAGAAGAAGAACCCCTTGGTCCCTGGGAAAAGATGAAGACCTGAAGAATAGTGTGGCAGTGCATTTTTCTAAAGCTGGAAGCAGGGATTTTTGTCTCAGAGTGAGCAGTTACCCTCAGACACTTGTGCTCAGTTCAGGTGCTCACTGCTCTTCTAGAGGGGAACTGGTGATCTTGCCAGATCTGGTGAGAGACATCAGTAAGGTTATGATGGTAAGTGCAATAGTGAAGGCTGGGAAGTGGCACAGAATGATCAGAAATTAGACTTCAAACAGTTCCATTTTCCTCACCAATTGCTAAATGTTTTACTACAAACCTACCACAACTAAAAGGTCTGATTCGGGTGGCCAAAAATGTGCACTCTTAACGTGGCTTGTGTAAATTCCTCGTGGGTGTCAACTGCCAAGTTTGCCCATTTCTATCTAATAATTGTTCTCCTGGTTGATCTCATCCTCTTCCCTTGCATCAGCCACTGGATCCTGGTATGTAAATAGCATTTTGTGTTGGGTAGCTCCTCTCCCTGGGAGCTGAGCGTGTTTGTACTGCGGGGAGGAACAGGGGGGGCAGGAAAAAAGGGCTTTGGTGAGCAGACACGAAGGGGAGACCCAGAGCACACAAGCCAAGCTGTTGCTTTCCCTCTGGTTTCAGAGTGCTCGTCTGAGGGCTGCTGGCTTTGGGAAAGACTTCAAGGAGAACCCCAACCTCAGGGATAACTGGACTGATGCAGAAGGCTATTACCGTAAGTCCTGTCTTCAGGGGCTGTTGGAGGGAAGGACCATTGGGAAAAGCATGGAAACCTGCTCCTGGTGTAAACATACCCCAGTGAAAGGAGCAGGAGGCTCTGACCCCAGTGAGGAAGAGCTCAGACTCAGAACCACAGCTCGCTCCCTGCAGCAGCCACACAGCTCAGTGATGCCAACCACTGTGCACTGGAATCCGGAGCTTTTACCCTTCCTCCTGCCCCTGCACTCTGCAGAATGGATCTGTGTGTGTGTCACTTGTAACCTCCAGCTGCTGCTTCTGCCCCCCTCAGGTGTGAACATAGGGGAGGTCCTGGACAAACGGTACAATGTCTATGGCTACACCGGGCAGGGGGTGTTCAGCAACGTGGTGCGAGCCCGGGACATGGCCAGGGCAAACCAGGAGGTGGCTGTGAAGATCATCAGGAACAACGAGCTGATGTAAGTGATCTGCACACTCCAGACTCCCTAAAACATCCCAGCTGGGAGTCTGGAGTGTGCAGATGTTGGGTTTGATGGAGCAAATCCATCTAGGGGGTTGGGGTGGGATCCTAACCAGTCAAAAAAGACCCCTGTGCAGTATTCCAGTGTGTCCTTCAAAGGGATGGGGCTCTCCCTGTTAAACAGAACAATGTGGTGGTGCAGAGTGAGTGAGTGTGAACAAGTGTGACCTGTGGGAGTGCTGTATGTGAGCACTTGGCTAGAATACCCATTCTCAGGGTCTGCTGCAGAATCTCTCCAGCTATGTATTATGTCCCTTGCACTGAAAGCAAGAAATTGCCATCTTTTCCATCATTTTAGTGTGGCAGATTTACAGGTGTCTTGCTGGGTGTGTAACTGGGTTGATTATATGGAGAGAAAAAAGGGGAGTGGGACAGGCTCTTCAGTTTGGTATATCCTAGAGATAAATCAGTTTGGGAGTGTACTTGGCTTTATAGTAAGTTTAGCTTAAAACCTTTTTTAATAATATATGTTATTAAATATTTATATTTTTTTTTTAAGAAATAAACTTCTCAAGTGAGTGCTGTTTGAATCCAAAGTGCCCTATTACAGGAGGAAACCTAATTTTAGCTTAACATACAACTGGGAGGGATGATGAACTGAGAAGTAGGTTACAAAAGCACAGTGAGGATAAAGAATGAAATAAACTTATCCAGTGTGTGGACACTGGTAGCAAATTGTTGCTGTGTTCTGGTTTTGGTTTGTATGTTATTTTTAAAGCTGTGGTACATTAGGGAATCAGAGTCACAGGCTGGTTTGGGTTGGAAAGGACCTTTAAAGGTCATGGTGTCCAACTCCCCTGCAGGGAGCAGGGACACAGTGACAGGACACTTCTCATTCCTGGATAATTATAAACATGCAAGTGAATGTCTAGGTTTAAAACAAGTATTAGGATTCCACTGGTTTGTGTTTATCATTGCATTTCTTTGTTTTCAGGCAAAAAACTGGCCTGAAAGAACTGGAATTTTTGAAGAAGCTCAACGATGCAGATCCTGATGACAAGTTTCATTGTCTGAGGCTCTTCAGGCACTTCTACCACAAGCAGCATCTCTGTCTGGTATTTGAGCCACTCAGGTGAGACCACAAAGGCCTGGGCTTCTCTGCAAAGTGCTACTGAGTGATCTTGGCCTTTCTGGGTTTGGCTCTTGTTTCGATGCCTTGTTCTGTTGCCAAGATTCAGGAATGCAGGGAACTTGCAGAAGTATCTGGAGCCATAAATGCAGATTACTGAGCTGTTTCTGATTCACTCAGTGTCACTGGGAGCTTTCTGCCCGGGCAGTATTTGACACAGATCAAAGCCATGCAGGATGGCCCATCTCACCTGCTGCTAATGCTTTGTCTCACAGTTTATTAGGTGTTTGTTAAGCTCTCTCCTGTTCTCTCTCTTGCTCCTACCAGTATGAATCTACGAGAGGTGCTGAAGAAGTATGGGAAAGATGTTGGGCTCCACATCAAAGCCGTGCGCTCCTACAGCCAGCAGCTCTTCCTGGCTCTCAAGCTGCTGAAGAGATGCAATATCCTACATGCAGATATCAAACCTGATAATATCTTGGTGAGTAATGCAGAACTTACATTTATTTTGCACAGTTGGTAGTGTAAAGTCAAGTATTTTTAAATTATTTTGTTAATTTAGGTGAAGTCAAAATTGAGGTTAAAATGTTAAGGGGTTGTGTTTTGATATAAAGTGCTGTCGTGGGATAGATAATAGGTAAGAAATAGAATACAGCATTTAAAATAAACCTATTTAGTACAATCTTAATCAAGTCTGCACCCACTTGTACGTGCACAGGCAGCAGATCTGCCCCAGTAAGGCAGATCCTGTCTCAGGAGAGATCTTGAGACTCTGTCCATCAAGGTTTGAAAGTTGTTCTTGCTCTTTGCCAAGGTTGGGTGGCTCTTTCTGTGTGTTGTAGGATGTGAAGACATTAACTGTCACTGTCAGTTTGAGAAGGGTCTGCAGTGTGCTGACACACAAGAGAAGGACTGAAATACAGGAGGAATTTCCAGTTTCAGGGCTGGTTTTCCTTCCCCTGACCTACAGGTGCTGTCACTCCCATGGTGTTAACAGCACTCATGGGGATTCCCCTTTCACTTGCAGGTGAACGAGTCCAAAACTATCTTAAAGCTCTGTGATTTTGGATCAGCTTCCCACGTGGCAGACAATGACATCACTCCCTACCTAGTCAGTAGATTTTACCGGGCTCCAGAAATCAGTAAGTACCTCTGGCTTGGCAGCAGCAGGATGCAGCAGTGCCAGCAAATGAGAACTTGACTGGAATTTACTCTCTGTTTGGTCTTAGCAAAGCATCACTGGAAATATGATGGCAGTCAAAAACTGAGACTGTGAAAGCATGCGTGGGTGACTCTGCCTGTGTGTTGGTGGTCAGCTCAGTGAGGACAGGGAGCAGGCATTCTCAGTGCTTGTAGTTATGTTGTAATTTAGAGGTATTGTGCTGACTTCTTGGCTTTTTTATACTCAATTTGTGTTGATTAGTTTGGGCATTAGGGGGGAAAAAAAAACCCCTCCCTTTGTAACTTAGGGGTGGTGTAAAGTTAAAAGGCTCCTTCTCTGGTGGCCTCGTACTCCTAAGAGGAGGAGCACCAGTATAGTTTATAAACAACATTTTCTCACCTGTCTGGTTTTGTGCTGTGTGTGGCTCTGGGCTCCTTTGTGGAATTAACTGGGCTTGCTCTGTTTCAGTTATAGGAAAGATCTATGACTATGGTATAGATATGTGGTCTGTAGGCTGCACGTTATATGAACTTTATACAGGAAAAATTCTCTTTCCTGGCAAAACCAATAACCACATGTTGAAACTAGCCATGGATCTCAAAGGAAAGATGCCAAACAAGGTAAGAAAAATGTGACTTTTACCTACTATCTGAAGTGGCTCTAATCAGCAGCAGAACATGCTTTTTCTCCCCAGATTGTATTTCTTACCATATACATCTTCTCTTAACAGCAAGTAATTATCAGACATCACTCTGATTTATATTGATTTAAAATCTTAAGAAGTGAAAGTGTACAGCTTCTTTTTCATAGACTAAGTATAAAGTGAAAGCAGAAACCTTCTAGAGCTGAGCAGTGCTACGTAAGTCAATGGCAGACACTGTGTCCTTTCTCAACCCGTTGGAACTGCATTGTTACCCATCTAGGCATTTCCTACTGCCCTTTGATACACTTCTCATTAGTACTGAGCTGTTCACCTTGCACTGTTGGTAGATGTTGATGCTAATTGTGACATTGGTCAGAGACACAGAAAGTGCCTCCAACTGCTGCTTCTCCCTCCCTTTTCCAGATGATTCGAAAAGGTGTGTTCAAAGACCAGCACTTTGATCAAAATCTCAACTTTATGTATATAGAAGTAGATAAAGTGACAGAGAGGGTAAGTCCTTCATGCTCTAAACTATTGCTTTTTTTTCCAAGCTTTCCTACTGCTGTGGTCTTTCAAATGTGTTTTGCATCTTAATTGAAACCAAGCCTTCATGAACTATGAGAATGTCCTTTTGCAGTGGTGTGGCCAGGTTCCCTAGTTACAGGCTGGCAACACAGATTTTTTCCTGTGTTTAAGAGAAGTCTACCCCATGTAGGTACCCAGGGTATCTCCCCAGAACCCATCCTTAACTTGCTAACAAAAGATACCCTGCCTGTTTAGAGAAGGGTGCCCAGTTGCAGGAGGCCACTGTTCCCTTCTGGGTGTTTTCCATCAAGAATCACAGGATTAGTGGTGGGATGTGGGAACTTCCCATGGTGTTTAGCTGTTCCCAGCTGGCTGGGATGCTGGGCTCGTGTTGGCAGGAGAAGCAGCCTGGCCTGGGCTGCTCAGGCAGGAGAGAGCCCTGCAGCAAAGTTGCTGCTGGAGCTCTGGAACAGGGGTGTCATGCCTTACTCTGTTCTACAAGGTTGCCCTTCTTTATTTGTAGGAGAAAGTCACTGTAATGAGCACCATTAATCCCACCAAGGACCTGTTAGCAGACTTGATTGGGTGCCAACGGCTCCCCGAAGACCAGCGTAAAAAAGTGCACCAGCTGAAGGACTTGTTGGACCAGATCCTGATGTTGGACCCGGCTAAACGGATCAGCATCAACCAGGCTCTGCAGCACCCCTTCATCCAGGAAAAAATATAGACCAGACGAAGAAGCTCAAAGGGTTTGAGTAATTAAGATACAAAGACTGAAGAGATTTCACAGCAGTTATTAATGTATATAAACATAAATATTTCCCCCTGCAAAGTTGAGGAAGAAATGATACATTTGAATTAACATCAAGGCTGATATTTCTTTTAGAAATGTTAGAGTAATTCTGTTTTGTGTCTTATGTGAAAATTTTCACTGTAGAACTGTTTTAATTGCCAAGACTGCACAGAAGTACAATGCTAATGTATATGGTTGCAGTTCGTATATATTATAAAAAGAAGAAAAAAAAAAAGCATCTGNAAAAAAAAAAAAGAATTGTTTAAAAAAAAAAAAAAAGAAAAAAAAAAAAAAAAAGAGCAGTAATACTGGGTGGTTGATTTGTTTTTAGCAGACTTGGCTTCATTTTTGTCTTTACAAAATGGCCAGCATAAATGCTGTTTATATTCACGTTTTCCTAGGTGTGTGTGTGCAGGCCACAGCAGCATGCCCTTGGTGCAGTCAGTGCCGAAGGGGGCCTGTTCCTTCTGCAGCCTGCCCGCAGGGATGGTCTCCTCTTTTAAAGCAGGTTGTGTACAGCTTTCAGTACACTGAAGGTAAGCTAACCCACCACCATCACCGCTGTTTGAGCTGTTCTTTTACTGGGGCGACTGACACGTGAGAGGCAAGAGTGTTGTGGCAGAATTCCCTGCATGTCTGAGCACTGATCCTGTTTATTCCCTGGCGTTGCCGTGGTCGCAGCTGCTGTTCCTCCCCGGAGGCTGGGAGAGAGCACCTTCAGTGTACTGCTGCTTGGGACTCTCAGCATTACTTTGGGTTTTGGTTTGGTTTTGGTTTGGTTTTTTTTTTTAATCAACTGGCTCTAGACTTTGTATACGTTTTGGTTAATGACAGTTCACTATGACACAGAACCAGTACTTACAGAAGAAGTTTTCCTTTAGTACTCGATGTCCTTCGGAAGACCTGCTATCCACAGGCTAGCCAGGCCACCTAAGGAAATTTTTAACTATTTGTATGTCATTTTGAAAGTGTACTGCTTTATGCTACAAGTGTTTCTGTTTGTTCCTTGTTTTCATCATTTGTGATCATGTTGTCTTTCAATGCAGGCATAAACCTTCCACTCTTGAACAAAGCAGCTGCTTTTTAAAAGCGGTAATTGCTTCTTTACCTTTTATTTCTTTTGTAAATGAAGCTTTTTTCTTTAAGAAATGTGACTTTAAAGTGTTGTCTCTTGCATAAAACAGTTGACACTTACTTATTGTAAAGTGAAGATTGTTCTGCTGCATGTAAAGTGGACCATGCAGATTTCTGTATGTTTTCAGTATGCATCATTAGATAATAAAGTCTTTTGTGAACAAGGCATTTGTAGCCATTTTTAACAGAACCTGTCTTCAGTGATGGTAAATCAGGTAATTCGTTAAGAGCCGCCCCTGCATTTCCTATTAATCGTTTAATTAAAGGGATTATTAAACCTTAGGATCTTTGGGAGAGCTGTAGGCTATGTTAAGTAGATTTATAATTGTCGCTGCTTAAACAAAAGCGAAGCAAAAAGCAAAAGCCCTACAGATACTGTCTGTCTGCTTTCATTGTAATGAAATTATTCCTGTAGGACGTGGCATTGCATTCAGGCTTTGACTAATGTTTGTGCTGTTTTTCTCACTTTTCCTTTTGATGGTGCTGAAAGAGAAAAAGGAAAGCGAGTCACAGGCCACTCAACGCCTACTCCATGGGTCTGATTTGCTGAGACACCAACTTCACCTTCCTAACAAGGTTATTTCTGACAGCATGTGTAGATAAACATTTAGCAACCAGTTAAAGGGCTTGGAAACGTTTGAGTTGGTTGTACAGGGTGAGAACAGAACCCAGCTTTTCAGGTCCACTCTGCTGTTTAATGTTCCCTGGGACAGTGTTGAGAGGTTTCATCTCTGCAGCTGTGGAAACCCCACTGGTTTCACCTCCTTGATCAAGAGCCTCTGAACTAGGAAGGGTTTTTGTGTCCACCTAGGTCCATAGGCAGCCAAGGTGCACCCTTGGTGCAGGCAGGATGGGGCAGCCCCTCTGCTGGTGGGGAATACCCCACCCAGGAGCTGTAATGACCTACCTCAGTGTGCCTGGGGAGCCTGCAGCCTGCCTCTTCTCCATTTATATTGACAATAAGAAAGAAAATCTCTATTTCCACATGTTAAGTTGCCCTGTTCACCCAGGAAATAGAAGTGTAGCTTTCACATTGAACAGGTAGCTGTTGCTTGCTAGTTAAGTGCAGAAAGTGACTTGCAGAGTTACAAGGTAGGCAGTGTTCTGAGGGCAGCTTGGAGCACAGGGAGCAGTAGCTTGTTCTTTTTGTTGCTTTGTGCTTTACTCTTAAAATAGGAATATAAACGATGAAATGAGTCGGTGATACAGAGACAAAGCAGTAGAAAAGATGCCCCTTAATGCCTACAGAACTGTTTTAAGCTACTCTGGAGAAGCATAAAGTTGCTGGTTTACTTGTTCTTTGTGTTGTAGGTGCAGCTCAAAAGAAGATGATGGCTTCCAGAAGACATGAACAAAGGTTTCTGTCCTATAAAAGATATGAAAAGTACTCCTCGTGTAGTTCTGGCTTAATCTTTTGGTTTCCAGCCTTCCCATGTAGAATTGGTTAATGCTGCTGCCCTACTGATAATGCCTGGAACAGCCTTGCTGTGTTAGGAGGTGCTGTAGCTGTGCTCAGTTCTGGGCAAAGGGACTGGTCATTGTGATTAAATGTATGTAGATAAGCACTGCTGTTCCAGTGCCACTGGCTTAACTGATGGGACCATCAGAGCAACTGCAGGGACATCCTGCCCTTAGATTTGGTTCAATCCCTCTGTTGGAAGCAGTCAATATTTCAGATGATGCACTTTTTAACTCCAGCAGGTTGGTTATTTATTGTAGTTGTCAGACTGTTGTTGATACCGAGCCCAGCTGCCAGGGGCTGTTCCCAAGGGGATTTCAACAGGAAAATCTTGAGTCCTGGCTTCCAGAGCCTCAGGAATTGAGGACTTTTGGCCACAGTTAAGGACTCTCTCCAGTGCTTGAGGAGAACAGAGGAACTGCCAGTGCCCTACAGCCAGCTGAGCTCCAGCACCTGCAGCCTGAGCAGCTCTGCAGCACAGTGTGTTAAGCAATTTCTCAGCTGCTCTAAGGGGGAGAGAATTTATCTTTCCTCCCCTACCTGCAGATAGAACTTTGTATCCTTACCTGAGCTCCTACACATAGAAAGTTTGGCTAAATCCACTGTGCTGATTCCAGTTTCCTTCTCCCCATGGTGATGAGGAGCTGCCCATTTGCCACACTGAGCTTGCCAGGCATTCAGAAACGAGAGCCCAGCCCACACAGTTAGAATGTGGGGTTTTTACCACAGAGATAACAATTAAAACCTGTTTAAGAGTTTTTTTGCTAAATAGAATGTTTCCTTGTAAAACCCTTATATTAACTTTTTATCTCCATGCATAGGGTAAGTGGCACTAGAGCTCTGAAGACCCTTTGTGTCGGCAGGAGGCAGCGTGGGACCCCCAGATCCCCACAGGACCTGTGCCACGGTGACCTGGGGCAGGAGGGGGGGCTGGCACTGCCTTGGAATCAATAAAGCACCCTGAAAAGCTGCTTGCATCCTGTCTTCTCTTGCCTTTTTATTGTCTCTCTGCAAAGCTGCTACATACAGGAGTTATTTTTAACTAAAAAAACCACTAAAAGTCTAGTTGTGTAGAAATCTCCATTGAAAGCTCTGTTGCTTGGCTTGCCATCCATCCCAGAACTGAAACATACCTGAGCATGGGGGTGTGGGGAGGGGAGATGGGCAGAAGCTGGCACTGTGGGTCTGAGTTCCCAGAAGAGCCACTGCAGCACATTTTCATTGCTCTTCCTCACTCCCTAGGGAAGCAGCTGGCACAACTCCCACAGGAAAGTCCTGTAATGGGAAGTGCAAGCTCACTTGGACTCTTCCAAAATCATTTTTCAAATCTCTAGTTTACAAAAAGCTCAAAAAACAAATAACAATGAGTTCTCTTGGGGCTATCCCCTCCCTCCCCCAGCAATGTCACCTTTCCCTGTTCCCCAGGCTGAGCACTTGCCAGAGGAAGAATCCTGAGGGAAGGGGAGGCTGTGGGAGAGGGAAACACTTCAAGTGTTCTGCACAGGGTTGAGGCTCCTACCTCTGGCAGAATTAGCCTCCCTTGCTGGGGACTAACTTTCTAACATCCTTAAGGTTTTGCTAAAACAAGACAATTGTATTTCTGAGGTAACAGAGCAATCAGGCCAGTTGTTGGGGTATCTGATTTCAGCACTGCTAGAAGATAATCTGATCAGGAGAATCACCACAGGAGAAGCCAGGGAAGCTGCTTCTCTCTGAAATTCAGCTTGCTGAGCTGACCTAGCAGCATGGTGCTGGCCACAGCTGCTGCCATGCTCTGCCCTGCAGCCCCCTGAGCAGAATCCACCCCGGAGCAGGCTGCAGTCCCACCCCTCTGTGCCCTCTGCTGTCCTGCTGGCTGCTGCTCAGTGCTTCAGCCAATTCCACCACCCCACAGTTGTGATTTCATCTCGGTCCCATTTCCTGGAATTGTTGATGGCAGCTGCAGAGCAGAGCAGCTCACAAACCTTTCCAAACTTGCAATTACTTCCCCTGCTGCTCACTCGCCCACCCTGCCAGCCCCACTAATGGAGGGAATCAGATCTGATTGATGCTGTTTGTCCTTGACACACACAGGCTGGGCTTTAGTGCTGCAGAGCAGGAGGAAGCCTGCAAGAAACTCTCTCCTAACTTCATCTAGGTAACTGTTCCTTCTGGTACAACAGCAGAGCCTGATAAAAAACCTGAGCACTGTGCCACAAAGTCACACAGTTAGAGGATGTGGGCTAAGAGAACAGTGTGGTCAGAATCTGCTGCCCTCTGGTTGCTCAGAGACCTTTGGTTTTTAATAAAACTTTTAAAATGTTTAATCACTTTGAATGTCCCAAATGAACAGCACTCAGTGCTGTGACAGCAAAACATCCCCTCACTCAGCACAAGTTATTTCATTACCTTCTTGTAGGTAGTTGCAAGCTCCATGGTGTTTCCCCAAGTGCTTTAATTGCTAAATTTATTATAGATGCAAATCTTTTCCAGATTAAATGAACCTTCATATCAACAGAATTCCCTATTTCAAATCCCTAAATTCAGTTCTACTGCTTTTCATTTGCAGTAGCTGTTTTAGTGGCTGAACAATAGGAAGCCCTGCCCATCACAAGGTGAAGCTGTGGGGGATACAGACTGGAGGCACCAGCAATCTTTACAGATCATTTAGGGAAAACTGGGTGAATTATTCCCAAATTCAGGCTGAAGCTTCCAATCTGTCCAAGGATGTGTACAGAATGAATTCCAGTGTGCTGCTCCTGCAACCAGCCTCAGGCAGAGGACACAGAGAAGCTCCCAGTGACACCACACTGGTGACACAGTGACCAGTACTCATTATTTACCTGCTCACAGCACTTTGCTTCTTTCTTGTGTCTTCTTCCAGGTGTGAAACGTTCCCTCCTTGCTGACATTTTGGGTTAGGTGAAGAGTTCTCCCCTCAGTTCCATCGTGGTGTTGCTGGTGGGTGTCACCCCACAGAGACCTCCTCCCTCCCACTGCCATGCCTTGGCACCCAGGGACACATCTCTGCTCCTCCTTCACTTCCCTCTCCCTGTTTCTCTTGGCCCTGCTCTGCCCTCCTGTGGGTGAGAGCTGAGCTGGTGTTGCTGGCAGTCCAGCACTGACTCTCAGAGGGTTAAGGACTCTAAATACATTTAATACTTGTCTCTTGGCACCCAATTTAACTGCTGAGTGATGCACAGAAACACTGAATGGCTTTGGGAGGCAGAGACCTTTTAAATCATCAGGTCCAACCATCCCCCAGCACTGCCAGGGCACCACTGCCCCATGTCCCTCAGCACCACAGCCTGGAAACCCCTCCAGGGATCATGGGGACTCCACCCCTGCCCTGAGCAGCCTGGGACAAGCCCAGAGCTGTCACTGCAGCAGAGCCCAGGATGCCAGGGCACACTGGCAGCCCCCAGGGGCATGGGCTGTGGCTGGTGGCTCTGCTCTGCCCCAGCAGCTCCCACACGTACCTGCCTGAGCTCCTCACTGACACTGCTCTGAGTATCAGACCTTGCCATCAGCTCCTTGTCACCCACAGGGTTTCTGGATGAGTAACTCTGCTTCTCCAGCTCCCTTCTGCTGGCAGGAGCCAACGCCTGGCTCCAGCAGCCTGGCCCTGTCCTCTGCAGTGCCTGCTGCACTCTCTAACCCGAGACATCCACGAGCAGTGGAGACATTTTCTGTTGAAAAATAATGGTTCTGTTAATTTAACTCCACACTGGCTCCAGTACAAGGTGATTCCATCTTTAATGGGGCTCCTCACAGAAACAGAGCCATGTGAAGCAATTAATGGAGAAATAGATTTAAGGCTAGAACCATAAAGCTCATAAAAAGCACCTTTGAGAATCTTCAAGTTAGTCAAGTGAATACTTTCTCTAAGACTATTATGTTAACACACCTCCAGGAACTACTTTTCCTCTCACTAAGGGTGTTTAAAAGAAGGAGTAAGAATCAGCACAACAGTAATTAAATATTTCTATTTATTTTTTCATTAATACAGTATTTTCTTGCCCACAGATGAGTAAAAAGAACTGCTCATAAGACATTTCTTGAAATGCTATCAGAATATGGCACCACTGGATCTGTGGCTTCTTTTGGAAGACAATCTGCTTTAATATTATTCAGAAGCATCACTGCTGCCTACAAAATAATGAACCTTTTTTCCCCCAATCTAAATATCCATAATGGACCCAAGGCACACAACATTGTATAAATGAACCAGTGTTAACCCAGTAACCAGAATAAAAATATACCATATCAAATGGTGTCAGAATCCTTATCTGAAGAGAATGTTTATTGAGGGCTGGTCAAGCTATTGCCAGCAGGTGGATTGTTCTACAGGTGAAGATCAGAGTTTTGATTTCTTCTGGAAGAAGCTGACAATGGCATTTATACAATCATCAGATAACCACCTCTCCTTCAGGATCTCACACTCTCTGCTGTTGACTTCATGGAGCTTTTCCTTTTCCATACTTCTTAACAGCTGCTTGGACACTGCCAAGGTCTGCAGGAGAAAGAAAAGAACATTAGGAAGCTATGTTTTCTATACCTTAATGTCTCAGAAAACAGCACAACAAACACGCTGGAATTCAAGCCAACTTGTATTAACATGGTACTTCTTTAGCTTTAATCAACCTTATTGCTGGAAGTAATTTTTGCACTTAATTACTGAGACTGCTAATGAGGTGGAGAAGGTTCTTGGGAAACAAAACAAGAGCACCAGAGTAGGTGGGTAAAGAGAAACCCATTAGCTGTCTGCAGTGCCAAACACAACTTACCTGCAGAGCTGGCACCAGGGTCTCCTCTTGCCCCAGGTAACATCCCACTGTGACTGCAAAGCCCACCCCAGGGAGCAGGGTGAGTGACAGTTAAGGGTGAAGTGAAACCAGGCTTGGCAGGTTGGCTGGGAATGCTGCAGGCTTACAGGGTGGAGAGCAGTTGGAAATACTGACCTGTTTGGGGAGGGCTGCATGGGCTTCTAGTCTGGGCCAAACCTCCTTCTGGAAGGTGGGGTCGGGGAAGACCTCAGTGACCAGCCCCCGGGCACAGGCTTCAGCTGCAGTCAGCTTCCTGCTGAACAGCAGCACCTCCTTTGCCTGGGGAGAAAGGAGCAGAAAGGGGGGGTCAGGGGACAGCTGGAGGGATGGCTGAACACCAGCTGCCCCTGCAAGGCTCCACTGGGGTAGGTGGAGGAGACCCTGACAGACAGTGTGGCTGTGCTGACACTGCCACCACCCTGCTTGCCAGGAGATGCAAAGAGGAGCTTTTCTGAGCACTCTGACTCCACTTGCTCTTGCAGTTGGAGGACACCAACACACCCCATGCAGTGCAGACATTCTCACCTTGGCCAAACCCATGATTTTGGGAAACAGGTAGGAGGAACATCCTTCTGGGCTCTGTCCCAGTTGACTAAAAGGGGTGTGAAATGTAGCCTAGGGAAAAAAAACACAAACAACAAACAGAACAAAAAGTAAACCTCACAACAGAGCAGGGGACTGAAGTAGTAGGATTTAGGTTTCATTTTAAACTTCTCCTGTGACAGAGTTCACCAGAAATATGTCTGAACTGTTACCTAAACAGGCTTTAAACACCATCTGGTAACACTGCTTCACCCTCTCAGTGCACCCAAGGGCTGACTTTGTAGAAAACAGATTCTGTGAGATGCCTTAATATAGCTTTGGGTTATGCACTGGGCAACTTACCTTAAAGGGAATCTTAAACTGAATAAACCCAAGTTACCTTGGAACACAGATTACATAAAATGCCAGTTACTGCACTTCCATTGCATTTTAATTTTTTGCTCCTTCTCCCACAGCTGAAAAGGGCTAAAAGTCATCATTTCACATCAGCCACTCTTTAACCAGACCCAAAGTTTCTAAGCTGGAGTCAGGAACATGATGTTGGCAAGGACAGCAGGGAAATTCCCTCCATGTTACCCCCTGGCCAATGCTCCCCTGTGCTGCTCACTAATGTTGTGATACAAAAAGCCTGTACACCTGCATGGGTTTTTCCATCAGATTACCCCAAACCACACAGTATTTGCTACAGAAAGAGGCTGAAGGATGGCTGTGGGAGCTGCTGTAAGGCACTCACCCTGTCAGAAGCATAGACAACATCACACAGCCCCAGCACTGTCACACAGATGCCAATAGCTGGGCCATTCACCACTGCAATCAGGGGCTTGGGAAAATCAATGAAATGACCCACAAACTCTCTAGAGAGAGGGAAAAAACAGAATGTAAGAGAAGCAGCTGTGTCTCTTTCAGCAAACAGAAACCCCTTTCAGCTGCACAACACAAGAGATGAGCTGGTTCTGTGCAGCAGAGGGCTTCTGCACAGATGAAACCAAGAGGCTCTACCTGAGCAATACTGCTCCATCTTCTGCCATCTTCTGCATGTCACTGGGCTGGACATTAGTAAAATTATTCAGATCATTTCCACTACTGTAATAGTCTCCACTTCCTGCAGAGAGAGATGAATAAATGCACCAATGGCTTCTGAGCAGGTAAGAGAAGCTTCCAGTTATTACATTTACAAGATAATTTAATCCTCAGTGTCTAGCATTATTAAGTAATTAGAGGGATTGTCTCATACACACTACCTTAGAGAACATCTATGGTTTAAAATAAACGTTGGCTAACAATTTGCTGAAAAAGCAATGAGTAAAAAAACAAAGAACATTTGAAAGATATGAGGGTGGAATATATATTTTTAAAAATATTTATTTTATCTCTTTCCCCAAGTACTTGCTCAGGTTGTTTTTTTGTTCAGTCAATTCACAATTATTCAAACAGTAAGATTGTAAAATTAAAATGTTTATGCATCTCCCTTCAACCCCCTTCAAACATCCCAAAGGTGTTCTGGTGTAACAAAGGATTTGAAACAGCACCTTGAAAGAATTTTGCAAAAACACTTTGGGAAATCCTTGCCCAGGGATCTCTGTGTAAGAATTTCCTCAGTGACAGAATTCTCCCTTAGTCTAAACACAGGCTCATGTCAGTGCTGTGCTTTGGCATAATGCAAAACAAATCCCAGAGAGGCATATGAAGTGTGGTACCAGTAATAACTGCTATGGTAGAATCATCTTTTCCAGCTTCTTCAAGGGCTTTGATAATCTCTCTGTACATCTGGGGAAAGGCAAAAATCAACAGAGTAGAAATGTGATGTTGCAAAAGGTCAGAAAAAGCTGAATTCACACTGACAAGGAACTTCAGACAGAGTAACTATCTAACTGTATTAACTAGGTAGCTAAGTATGAAAAAACCTGCACCCAGAGAAAGTGAATTATTATATGTGAGGAATTTCTGACCATAAAGACACACACCTGCAACTCTCAAGACTCTGGATGCAAATATAAAGGACAAAATAAGGTCCTTTGGAAAAAAAAAAAAAAAAGACATTAAGTGCAAACAGTTTTTTAAAACTAAGGAGTAGTTTCAGTGGGAAAAAAAATAATCTATTAAATAGCAGCAGTCAGGTGAAGCCCCTGTTCTTTACAGCTGTGAAAGGGGATGGTCACAGCCCCTCAGGATGGCTCTGCTTGTGAAGACAGCTCTGGGAAGAATATCCTGAGCTACACAGAACAGAGCTGAGCCAGAGCAGGCTGCATCTGTGCAGTCAGGCTGCTCTAGCTGCAGTTTGTTATTTGAAAAACAAACAAAGAACAATAAAAACCAAGCAAAAAGCAGACAAAAACTAAAGAAAAGAAAGAAAAATACACAAAATCACACCAACCCAAAGCAAACAAAACCCAGAAAAGCCCAATCTGTAACACTGCAGCTGAAGGGTTTCATGTTGTGCTGGATATTCATTCCCTAGGTTGTCACTGAGTCAAGACACTAAGCCCTCATAGAATTCAGACCACTGTGATTCATTCACTTCTGTTCAACTTGTAGTTAATAATTCTTTTAAATTTCAGTAGCTTTCCCAGGAAAATAAAAACCATTAATCCTCTGAAGTTAATTTCTTTACCTGATGGTTGATGGCATTTTTCCTGTCAGGCCTGTTAAACATGATCTTTGTGATATTGTTCTTGGTGGTGACTATGATGGTTTCATAGCCTTCATGTCTGCCCTCTTCTGGAGCAGCATCTTTCTTCTGGCCAGCAGATTCTGCAGACAGCAGACTTGAGACAAGTTCAATGTATTTCTGCTGGGCATTATCCTGTAATGAAAGAAAAGAAGAAGAAAATTACACCAGATTATCCAAGGCTGAACTGGAAATCAGTTTCTTATGTTGTTCATAAATGGGCACCTTGGGGGAAAGGAAAGATGCAGTTAAACACTGCAGGTCATGCTTAGAGACATCAGGAAAGCAGCAGCATGGATAGGCAAAGTGTGTGGGTGCTGGAATGATGAATTTCTTTCACTGGAGAAGTCCATCCATTGATGCCCAAGTTTACCACAGAGATCTGGCATTTACACATTTCTGTAGGACATCTCTTCACCAAAATCAAATTTTCTTTTCTTTCAGAACACATGCTGCTGGAAGGAAGAGTGCTGAAATGGGTCTGTGGCCTTTTTCAATTGCTTGAAGACATGAGTTTTCCATATTAAAGTAGCATCTCTGACTGAAACCAAGCTGCTCCTGAGCAGCCAGCCTAGTGCAGCAGTGACAGAGCTGGTTTGTGAAGCTTGTGCTTCCCTCATGCAGCAGCAGCTGGAGGAACTGTGGTAGCTGTACATGGTGTCAGACAAACTGCAGCCTGCATGACAAATGAACACTTGCATATCTTTGCATCTCTGTTCTGCCTGCTTGGAGTAAAGAATCCTCTAAAGGTTATGAAAGGTATTAAAGATGTCAAGATACACTGAGAAAGAATGAAGAGAGGCTCTCAGTACAGTTATTTTTTTTCCAGTCTTTTTGTCCATGGCACAAGACACTGCCTTTTTAAAATGACACAGTTATCAATATGCTGGGTTCATAAATTTGCTCTCTGTTGTAAGGCCTGAGGAGCTCAATCCATCTTCCTTAAAGGGAAGAGCAGAACAGAACACAGTGTGAAAAGGGCTATTTTTACCAACAGCCAACACATCTGTAGGAGATCTTACACTGGTACCAGCTGGTAGGAAAAACTTGGAACTGGGCTTACACAGCCAAAAAGCACTCCAAGTGCTGAAGCAGGGAAATGGCTGCAGAAGCCAGAGCAAAGCATTCTGCTGGCTGAGGCAGAGCTGCCCAACCAGCATGTAATGTGTTTGGACACCAGCCACTCACTTAGAGACCTGGCACTTCCAAAGTGAAATTACAGGTACTGTCACCTGAGACAAATTGCCAAGAGAATTCCAGGCATCCCACTTGGCTTTCTTCACAAAGTCCAGCATGCCTGGCTTTGGAGCCTTGCAGGGGCCTTCAGTAGCCTGAAAAGAGAGTGAAACAAAACTTATTTAGAAGTCTGATTGGAATTCAGGTGCCTTGGTAGGAAAGCTGATGGCTGTTAGGAATATTTCTCTGATCAGGACACAGAGTTATCTCCAGACAGAAGGAACAGCTAGTGGTTGTTGTGCGATATTCAGGCAGTTCAGACACCATGGGGTTTTCAGTGTCTGCTCTCAATAATAGCTGCTGCTGGGCTCTCAGAAGCACCTCACCAGTATGAGGCACTAGTTTCTAAAGCACCCACACCTCACATCCTCCCACCTCAAGAACTGCAGCTCTGTGAGCAATCATCATTTGAAGACAAGATTTTACTGGCCCATCCTCTGATTCTAAATGCCTCCCTTACAAAACACACTCATCTCACCTGCTTAAACAAAGCATAGAGCTTCAACTTAGTTTCATTCCCAGGATCCTTTTTCAAAAGCTTAAGCTGTTCTTGAGCCTTCTCAAAGTCCTTCTGGCTGACCTGCATGGTGGCTGCAGTCATGTGCAGGTGAGATGCTGGAATGCAGACAGCTTCTGCTCGCCTGTTACTGGGGAAAAAAAAATCCTTTGGTTGGTTTTTGTGCAAGACTAGTGGAGAAACAAACATGCTGATGTTTAAAGAGGTGTCAGAGAAATGCAAAACAAGAAGTCTTTGTACCTGTGCTGATTAAAGCAGCAGCTACACAAGGCAAGCTACTAGAGAGGACACAGAGCTGCTGGGTTGTCTGCCCTGGAGCCACCACACGCTGCTCACTCCCATCCTACCCCACACGTGGCTTCACTCACATCTACAGGGGAAAGCAGAGCACAGGGAGAGGACAAGTGGTTTCTTCTGGGTCTGGTTTTCTCCCCCTCCAGTTCAGACCATCACCAGTTCTCACCATGCTAAGGCTAACCCGACTGCTGCTGTTTCTCTGGTAACAACAGATGAAAACACAAAGAAAAAAAACCATTTCACAATTGTGTGAAATTCTTCAGGGAGATACAGGAGCAGCAGGAGCAGAGCTCCTTGCCCCCAGGTAGATCACAGAGGGGGAGATGACTCTCCACCTGTCAGCACACACTTCAGCAGCCTTGCTGCAAACACACAAGGTTTGGCTGAAAACCACACCAGGCAGGCAGAGAGCCTGGGCAAGACCCCAGAAAAGTGGAATTTTTTCCTTCACAAAGCTTTCTCTGCCTACTGCTCTGCACCTCACAGGCCATTGGCAGCCAGTGTCCCACTGCCAGCATCACCCCTGCTGTGCTGGCACCCCTGGTGAGGGATGGGTGAAAGCAGCAGCTCCTTTTCCATGGAAAGAAATTTCTCCCTGCTCACAACGCAAAGCCTGCTCAGGACTGGGCCCCTCACCACAGAGCAGGTCTGTCACTTGCATGAGGACTTCTGTAGAGTTCAAAATGCCAACTCTTTGTGGAATGTTGGCTGCTCACTTTCTAGCTTTCAAAGCAACTCTGCCCCTTCCAACCTCTGTGATCCCTCATTAGGGCTAAAGAGAAGCCAAGAGATCTCTGCACAGGAGACAACAGGCATGCTCAGGAGAAGAAAGGGCTGGATATACCTGAACTCCATCTTCCATTTACTTAACAAAGGCTGTCTTTTTGTTAGTAGATCCTGGGGAAATAAAGCACAGACAAAAGCAGTTAAAAGTCCTAGGAGGATTAAAAGCAGCGGGTGGTGCTAGAAACACAGGCTCCAGACAGAACTGGCAAGTGCTCCTCTCTCACTGTGGGAACTCAGAGAGCACTGCAGCTAGCAGATCACTGCAAAAACTCCACAACCAATCCACTCAGTGCAGATTTCATGAACAGAAAGGAATCAGAGTCAAATGACTTCCTTTTCCTTTACCCTGGAACATTTCAATAGTCATTCTAAACACAAGTTTAGTGTACAAATCCTTATCAGCTTTTACTATTTTACACTCCTACACTGTTTTGACATTTAAAAACTAGAAGATAATGATGTGTCTGTTGGCAAATTGAAGTGCTGAATCACTGTTGTTTAGGGTATGTGGCTCAGCTGTGCTTGACAGGGTATTTTTTTCCCCCCCCAGTATTAAAGAATAGCTAAGAATCAGAGCTCTAGATTAGCATTCACTGGGATCTGAAAGTGCTCTGCCTTCTGCACAGGCACAGTGAATATTCCCACACCACAGCTGCTGGGGAGGAACTGGGCTCAGCTCCTGCAATCTCTCCAGCAGCCTGAAGTGGACATGGTGGATGACTACAGCATGAGAGAATTTCCTGTACATCCCCAGCCCATGTAAGACACTGCTGCAAGCAGGGAGATGAACAGGCAGATGATCCTCTGAAGCACATTCAAAAGCTATAAACATCACTGTTGGCAGAAAAATGCAGCAGACTACAGGAGCAGTGCAACAACTTTTATCAGTTCCTCTCTAGACTTGACTTGGAAACTGCAGCTCTTCTGGCCTTCATGTGAGAATGAGGATGATCTGCTGTAGGACACTCATAAATAAGAATACACCATTTGCTATTGAACTGTGACTGCTGAAATTCTCATCTGGCAGCCTCCCTCTGTAGGTCAATCTCCACTGAAGGACAGAACCAGGACTGAGATGAATGTTCACATCCCTCTGCAGCCAGGAAATCCACTCAAGGATCAATCTGCTGGATCATAACAGGGGGAAAAAAAAAAACCAACCAAAGTACTGCCTGAATTAGTAAAGAGCATTGAGAGAGCAAAGTGCACTGTGAGCTCCTGGGAACTGCACCAGTTGCTGAAGCAAAGCTCCTTCTCCAGTGAAACCTGGAATGTGGCAGAGCAGTAAGATCACTGGGAGAAAGGGGTGAGAATCTTCTCCTCTGGGGAATAAGAAGCCAACAGAAGATGACACTTTAGTGAGTAAATAAAAGGACTTCAGTGTATCCAGACAGGAGGGAGGTTTTGTTTTTGGGAGTGTTATTTTTTTATTTGTTTGGTTTTATGTGGGTTTGCACAACACATGGTCAAAAAAATACTATAAGTGATCAGACAGCACAGAGGGCAAAGTTGTGTTTACTTGGTTTGAAACCAACACGGTGTCAATTTCAAGTCAATTTCTGACTGAAATAGACTTCATTCACTGCCTGCATCACAAGACCTTTAAAACCTTAGCTCTCAGTTTCTGCTGCAGGTTAGTGATTACAGTGTAAATCCCATGATAATGAACTGGAGAAATGCTCACTGCAATCAGTGGGCTCATCACAAGAGAAAGGCTCAACCTACATCAGCATAATGAAGAAACATCCCATCAGAACTGAATATCAATATAAAATACTTTTAATATAGAATAGTTTAGACAGGTTATTTCACATGGATCAGCATTTATCCTTTTCAAACAGAACAGTCAGGAAACAGGGGAAAAAAATCACTAATAGTCTTATGCTGAATGCAACAATAAGGTGGAGAAAAGGAGAGTGACATAACTGGTTCAACCCTCTGGATGTGTTCACTAACAAAGACACCAGCAGAGAAACCTCTGGGGTCTGGCATGACTATAAACAGAAGTCACTTGTAAACAAGTGATTTAAACCTGGTTATTAAGCCCAGGTAGAATGCCATGGAAGAAGGAAGGGGAGCTGCCCTGCTCTCTTCACCACTTGTGGCTGCAGACAGAAGGAGAAGTGCATGGGAAAAGAGATATAAGTAGCTTCTTAGCACAGTACTCTTCAAAGAGCATCTGCTACCCCAGCAAAAAAAACATTAACTCCTAGCACCATATTAAATTTACAAAAGCCCAAACACTGAAAATGTATTTACACCCTCCTCAAGAAGCTCATCAATAACTTAGAGAGTAGAATCACAGAATCATTAAGGCTGGAAAAGACCTCTAAGATCATCAAGTCCAACTGTCAGCCCCAGAAAGCTGGCCTCAAGAGTTCTCTGTTGGAAAGGAGGGCAGGAGTCCTGCTGATCACACCACTCACATTCTCTTTGTTCCTCCAAGTGTCTTAAGCTGTTCATGTACATACTGCAAAGCATTTCTCACAGAGCTCCTGGAGAAAAATATTACTATTTAATGCAGAAATGACTGCAGTTTTCACATCAAGATGCACTCATGCCTAACAGAGACACTTGGATACTCCAGTAAAAGCACTGCACTTATGAAAGTGCACATTATAGCAGTTAAATTTGCATGTTGTTAACAGAATATTGCAGGTCTTTAATCTACTCAGGAGCTTGCTTACTGAGTACACTTAACACACCACTTTTCTCCAAGCGTTTATTCAGCTGCTTTTGATAGGAAGAGGAAATTCTATGTTTGTGATTCTTATTCATACAAGAGCCATTTTACAGCAGAAAATGATCAATTTAACCATTCCCATTGTTCAAATCCCACAGTTCTAAGCCTACCTGGAAGTCAAGCTGACCCTTCCCACGCTGGCAGTGCACAGGCACCACAGCACACACTACCTACTGCACCTCACATGGCTTAGAAACAGCCCAAGGAGCAGCTTGTGCTGCTGGAGACACCACTGAGCTCTTTGGAACTGGAGCACTCTTACCAAAAAGCCTTCATCTGTTACACAAACAAGCTTGCTTTGACTGAAAGTGGAAAAACAAACAAACAAGACAACACAAAATCACACCTTCTGCTCTGTGTATTTCTGCAGTTTCAGCTGCCTTACCCTCAGCCTAACCAACAGCTTCTTTGGTGCTTCAACATTTGCCTCAGGAGAGAGAAACAGGAGGGTACAGGCCCTGCTTGCAGGTTTCCCATTCCCACACTCTGTTCAATCATAAAAAGGCAGTTGGTGTGGCTGGAAGTGTCCCCAGTTTCAGCAGAATCACGTTTTGCTTGGAAGAGACCTTGAAGATCATCAAGGTTAACCCAGCACTGCCAGGGCACCACTGCCCCATGGCCCTCAGCACCACAGCTCCAAGGGTCATGGGGACTCCACCTGTCCCTGGGCAGCCTGGGACAGCTCTGCAGGGGAAGAAATTGCTCCTCAGCTGCAACCTCTCCTGGGACGACGTGAGGCTGGTTCCTCTTCTCCTGTTCCTTGGGAGCAGAGCTCGACCACCTCTGGTTCCAACCTGCTGCCAGAGCCAGAAGGTCTCCCCTGAGTCTCCTTCTCTCCAGGCTCAACAAGCTCAGGTCCCTCAGCTGCTCCTCCCCACACTGCTGCTCCAGTCCCTTCCCCAGCTCCACTGCCCTTCTCCGGCCACACTCCAGCCCCTTAAGGCCCTTCTGGGAGCGAGGGGCTCGGAACTGACCCCAGGACTGGAGCTGCGGCCTCCCCAGCGCCGAGCAAGGCGACCCCCGCCAGGGCTGCGGCTGCGAGCAGGGTCTGCTCCCGCAATTCACACGGAGAAAACCCACCCAGTTCACCGAGCCGCACAGGACCCCTGCTTCCCACACCCGGGAGATGGGGCTGCCCAGGCTCCAGACCTCGGCTCTCCCGTCACCCCGCAGCACCGCGCCCGACTCCAGCTGCGCCCTCAGCTCGGCCCGGTCCCCGAGGCCCCGGAGAGCAGGCTCGGGCAGGCTCGGAGGCCGCCCCCCGGGGTCCCGCTGCCGGCCACCGATCGCAGCGGTGCCTCACCGGCTGAGGAGGGCGGCAGGGACCCCGCAGCTCACCTTATTTCACGGAGCGGCCGCCAGCAGAGCCTCCGGACGAAGGTCAGGGCCGGGGCCGCCATGACGCGGGGGGAGAGGGCGGAGGGAGGAGGAGGAGGAGACGGCAAACCCCACCCCGGAGAACCGCCTCGGTTGTGGCGGTGGCTGCAGCTCGGTGCCAGCCCGGGGGGAACCCTGAAAAGGAGCCCTGAGGGGGAGCCCCTGGGGGCCGGGCTGGGCGGGCAGGGAAAGGGCGGGAAGCGCGAGGCGGTGCCTCCTCCTCCCCTGAGCCCGTCCCTCGCCTATCGCGACAGGCGACTGTGGCAGCGCTGGGAAAGCCGTACCCGGTTAAATGCGCTTCAGCCGGCAATAAAACGAGCCTAGAGTCGCGTCAACTGGGCGGGCAGCCGGGGTCGTCCACGGAGGATGAAGGGATGCGCAGCCAGAGCCCCTCCGTGGGTGAAAGGCATGGACTTGGCTCAGCCCTTTCACAAAAAGCACCTCAAAAGCTTGTTAATCAGGTACACTACTCGGGTTGTCTCTACTCTGGCATGAGAGGTAGCTCTGAAGGAGGTGTTCGCTCCATCGTTTGTTCAGCCAAGTCCTTGGGAAGGGGCTGGTGGCTGCTGCTGTGTGTGTGGAATAAACAGCAGTGTCTGCCTCATCTAGCTCAAAATATATGCTATTTATTGCTAAGATTTTGCTCCTTCAGCTCCTCAGCTGGTGTGGGTGTAGTTATGTTTTCCTTGCTGACATTATCTGCCCTGCCAAAGGTGTGTCTGTGTCCAGCTGGGTGCTGATGCTCATGGTTTGGTTCAGCTCTGTGTCCCACACACATGCAATAAAATCACCTCTTGGTTTGGTTTTTTAACTCTCCCCAAAGTAAATACATTCAAGACTTGCATCCCTCTCAAAGATGAGTGTGGGACTAGATGATCTTCCAGGTCCCTTCCAACCCCTAACATGCTGTGGTTCTGTTGCAAAGCTGTTGATGAACTGTGGGGTTCTCCTTCTTGCAATGGCTAATTACAGAGGTGTGGGGCACTGTTAGAGCCCAGCAGTGACAGCAGCACTTGTGCAGGTTGTGATACATGGCCCTGGGCACAGCACCCATGGGTGCCTTCTAACGTGGCTGTGGATCTCAAGTAGGGGTGTTCTTCTCTGGACCTGGCACCTTGGCTTGTACTGACCATTACAGATCCTGGCATTTCTCAGCATCAGACACAACTGCTCCTGCTTTGAGCCTTTGGCTGTTTCTGTTTTGGGCTCTTGGTGGCAATTGCCTTCTTTGCCACACAGGAAAATAACTCGTGTTTGTAGGCATGAGACCCTCCCAGAGGTGTTCTAGCAAATGCTGATGTTGATCTCTGCCCATACTTAGCTCTAATCAAGGAAAACTTGTGGTTTTAAAGTATATACCTTGTTAAAGAGCATTTTGAATGCATAAAACCAAACTATGGGCTGATTTTTGCTCCAAATGCAGCTTTCTGTGCATAAGAAACAGGATAATTTGGCTCTAAACTATGTTTAATCAAATAATAACACTTTTTTTTTTTTACTGAAACTTTATGCACACACCAGATTTAGTCTTGTCATTGGAAAAGGCCAGAAAAATCATGAGAGAGATGCAATGTAATGAGCATCAGTGCAGTGTTTGCTGCAGTAGTGTTGTTAGCACTAATATAAGGGATCCTGAGGACTCCCTGGGGAGCTCAGCTAGTAAGTAGCTGCAGATTTATTGCTTGACAAACAAGCCCCTAATAACAATGCCCTCTCTAGCATTTTATTGTTCATGGGGAGATGGAGGTGTTTTTTTTTTCCTGGCTGCATTTTAATCCTTGTGTAGATTTCTCCCATTCTTTCCTTTAGTTAAATAGTGCAGGTTTTGTGCTGCTGTCTAGAAGCTGCAAGAAGAGGGAGGGGGAAACAAAAAGTGCATTTCTCCTGAATTCTCTGCCTTTAAATTCTTACCCTCTTAAGACCATGAGAGCTTTTGTGTATTTTTTTAGTTGAAGACAGCTAAGAGAAATGAAAAAGACCCATCAGACCCAGCTCACCATTTCAATTCCAAGGAGAAACTGCCTCTTGCAGTGTGTTTGCTGTTGCCTCTGTGCAGGTGAATACAAAGCACAGCAGCTGTGCTTTATTTGGGAGCCTCCTTCTCACCCAACAGCACTTGCAGAAAGCTTTTGCTGGTAAATGTCTGAGATTAAATGGCTTAGATTTTGCTTTTCTCAAATTCCTTCTGTGGAATGCATGTCAGTTTCAATAAAGTCACAGTGGAACTTCTGAGGATGGAGGAACACTTTCCAGTCTTACCGGAAGACTGGTATCTGTGTGTTCAGAGAGGGGTTGTACTCCAGTAAATACAGCAGTGAAATGCAGAGAGTATTCAGTGCTCCCCAGAACAGACCTGTATCTCCAGGATTGCAAAACATCCTGCAATCTGACCAGCAAAATGATCTTTTTATTTCTTTCTGCCGTGATAATTCTTGCATCTTCACTCTAATTTCTGCATTCTTTCTTGAGTGTTTGACAGTTTTCCCCATAGATTTTCTTGGTGCCACTGAAGTTGGTAGCAAGGAGCAGTTTGTCATCCTTCCCCATGCCAAAGCAGCTGTTCTCTCTTTGACAGAAACTGTTTACCCAGGAAGCAGATGTGTCTGGTAATTTATTATTAAGGGTTTGATTTCCATGGCAAATGGTTTTGCATTATCACTACAGGGAACTTTAATACATATTTATCAGAAAGTTATCCTGATGATTTATTTACCTCCCCCTTCAAAATCAGCCCAATAAATCCTGCAGGAGTGAGCTGTGTGGTGATACTGCCATGTTTTCTGCACTGATGAGAAGCCATGCCAGATGTGTTGCATTTTTTTTCCAGAAAGAATGGTTGTCAGAATATTTTGGGTTTGTTTGCCAGTGATCCTACTGGAATCCAGCCAGTGTGGTATTTATTTTTGGTATTAATCTGAACTGGTTTCCCTTTGGAGACCCTAGTTCTGTCTGCTGTGGATTTGGGGTCTGTTGTAGCAATGCTCAAGGAAAATGAGGTGTTAGTTCATTGAAAGAGTGTGTGGTGGATGCAGTTATGTTCTGACAGCAGCTCTTTTATGTGTAGCTCCAGTTCATATGGGAGCCCAGAGACCCTCAGCACAAGTGATGGAGGCATCAGAACACCTCAGTGCTCCAAATAATCCTATTTCTTACATCACTGAAAGCAAAACTCTACAGTTCCTGCAGTTCAAATGAAATTCCTGATTGACTGGATGGCCTGGGGTGATGTATTTGAACAAAGGCTCAGGTTTGGAAACAGGGATTTCATTTGCAAAGTAAAATGCAGCCCTAAAGAGGGAATCAGACCAAGTTTGCTTCTAACTCCTGGCAAATGGGTGCCCAGCTCACAGCAGGCACCAGCACCAGGTGACCTGAAGAGTGAGCTGATTCCTCCTGCTCTTTGGGACAAAAACCAGGCCAGGCCAGAAGGATCAGCAGCTAATTCAGCACAGAGAAGGCCAGATGCTGAAACACAGCAAAGAGGAGGAAGGATATAGTGGTGGTATTTCATTTATACAGTTATTTCCTGGTAATTGCTGGGGGAAAAAAAGCCATTTTCTCATCCTTTTCTGCCTCATAAAGAAGTGAGTCATTAATCTGAGTCAGGAAAAAAGTTGCAGAGTATGGTTGGCTTGTAAAATATTTGTTATGACCACTGCTTGGAGTGGCACGTTGACAGTGTGCCCTTGGTGGTTGACATCTCTAGAACTAAAGAGCAAAGCTGCTGTAAAATCAGGCAGGAAAGAACATCCAATTCCATCAGCTCCAAACAGAAATCCCCACTAATTTCTCCTCTGGGGTTTAAAAATAACGTGTGCAGTCAATTTCCAGAAGCCATGCTAATGTGATGTATGGTGATGCATTTCCCTCCTCCCCTGCCTGAAAACACCTGAAAAAGGGGTGTTTTCAACCCACACACAGCCTTGCACAGTGTGACTGTGTGGATCCACTGCTCCTCAGTGCAACCTGAGTGCAACCTGAGTGCAACGAGCACAGCTTGTAAACCTGAGGCCACACATCCTTAACGAGCCCCGGAGCAGAGAACAAGCCCAGTGCTCTGTGAGCACAGCATCTTGCTGCTTGGACAGAGGCCACTGGGTGTGCTGACAGCTAATTGTGAGGAGGCAAATGGTAACTTCAGACGACCAATTAACTCTCCTCCCACCACTCCGCCTCAAAATGATCTTTAGCACCTTTTAGTTCAGGGCTCTCTCCAGCAGTGTCGTTTCCCAGCTAATACAGCTCTGTGTTCTAGGTCATTTGCTGCAAGCCAGCCACTTAGCCGACTGGAACTGATACCAGGGCCAAGCTGCAGAAATCCCAGCTCCTGCTGCTCTTGGAGAAGCTGGGAGAGGAGCTTTTGCACGGCAAGGGGCAGCCTGGGGTGAAACAGCCACTTTCTGGAGCAGGGCAACTGCCAGTGGCTTTCTCAGGAGCAGTCTGTGCTCTGAGGATTGATGCCATGGGGATTCCTGAGGCAGAGCTTGCTCAAGCCCAGAAGAGCTCTGCTGATCAACCCAACCCTTTGCTAAATGTCGTGTTTTCATCTCCCCCTTCCACTGTAGGAGTCCTGCAGGCCAGCCTGCTCTCAGCAAACCTGGGTGTGGTTTTCCCTTCACCTCCCCTTTACTGCTGTAAGTAAAAAAAGCAAGCTCAGAGGAGTTAGTCTGTCTGTCAGAAGTGTATAGACACCTTTGTCACACTTGTGCCTTTGGTCAAGCATTTGATGGAATGCTGTTTATTGATGAAGCTGTGCAAAACAAATACCTCTCCTGCTGTGTTGTGCAGCTGTGTTCTCACACTAACCCTCTCCTAAGTCCCTGCTGTACCTGTCAGCACATTTTCTTGCTGTTCCCCAGCAAGATTACCACATCAACTCGAGGTTTTTGCACTGCTTGGCTTTGCCAGTGACCAGGCACTTTCCACAAACTCTGCAAATTATGACTGGCAATATTTGTTCTCTGGCTCAGCCAGCAAAAACACCAGCCTGGCCTGGGGCTGCTTTTTAGCACCTCCTGAGTTCTTTGCTGCTCCCTTTCCCGAAGTTGCTCCATTCTGGTTTTTGTTTGTGGTGTGTTTGATTGTTTTTTTTAACACGATCTATAGGAACTGAGCCTGCTTTGGGGGAAAAAGGCAGTTCTCAGAACAAAAGGGGGTTATTAGAGCAACACTTAACACGATCCAAACAATCCTGTCTTGTTTGGCTATAACATTATCTCCTGAGAGCTCTTCACCATCTTCTTCCAGAGATCCAACCCCATGGGAAGTTGTAGGATGCATTGCTATGGCATTTCTGATTCCCTTCAAGGCAGATCTGGAAGCTGCCTTAATTTTGCTCCAGAGAAACATGGCAAGGCTAGTTTCACAGGCTGCACACCCCTGCCTGCTGGATCCCTCCAGGTGTGCTGGAGTATTTTGAGCAAGATTGCAACATCCTCTGCATCCTGATCAAGAAAGGTCAATATTTTTGTTTTGCAGTAGCTTGAAATTGTAATTTGCTATTACCTTCTTTTAGGAAGGAAAAGAAACACATTTTCTGCTGCACACTGAACCTTCCTCTGCAGGTTTGGAGCCCTTCAGGCTTCCAGGAGTGCTCTCTGTGACCTGTGTTGGACTGAGTTTGGAGCCAGCAGAGTTAGTACAAACGAGCCCATGGTTTCAGTCACATTACTCTGTGGTTTAGCTTTCCAGGACTATTATTATTTTGGCTAAATTGAAGGTCCAGTTGTTTTCCTTCCCCAGTTCTTCCACTTGCCCTTCACTCCAGGAGGACTCCATAAATGTGACCAAACATTGCTCAGCTCAGCCATTGGGGTCTGTAATAACTCCACTGGACAGCAGTAGCTTTAGTGCTTTTTGCATGGATAAAAATGTGTAGTTACATTCTAAGGCAAACCCTTGGAAAGTGGTGTATTTAGTATAGAAATTGTTTGTATTTCACTTATTATTTGCATTTAAAAGAGCAAACCAGTTGCAAAACACACCAAAATACACCTCTTTTTTTTTTCTATTTAAAAAATAATATTTTTTTTGGAAACTCTTTGAGAACAAAAGTTCAGTGCATGGTTTCCAGTCCTGATCTCTCCATGCTCCCAACAGGCAGCATCCACCTGCTCCAACATGCTGCATCTTGGCCTGGTTTCACTTGTGTTGCAACCTGGGGGTGTTGGTGGGATCAGCAGCTGCTTTTGACAGCCACCCCAACAGGCCTGGAGACTGGTTGCAGAGGAGTTGCACAAGCTTGGTAAGGTGTAGGTTGCAGTGTGTGTGTTGCTCAGGGCTTGTTCTGGGCAGTTTCAGCTTTGGGTTTGCTGGTGGTGTAAGTCACAGGAGTCTTGCATTCACTCTGCCTCTTAGGAGTGTCTCCTGAAGGAATGAGTGCTGGTGATAAAGTTTAAGGGCACTCAGCTCCAGCTGAGTATTGCTCCAGCAAAGGTGATGCCTTGCTGCACAGTGCAGACCCAGCTCTTACTCACACAACTTCCAGGACATCTGTAGCTACCCAAGAGCCTGGAGCAGAGAATTCTCTGGGAAGGAAGGAGGACAAAGAGGAAGTCTCAGTTTTCATCTGGGTTATTCAGGAATTACTTCTGGAACAGAAACAGGTCAGAACAGAGCACAGGAAACCAAACCCAAACGTTTCCAAGTGCTGGGGAAAATTGATCTTTGCAGCCAGGCTTTACTTCCTCAGCTCTGTCCCCAGTCAGGAGCCCACTGGTAATACTTCACTTTGGAAAGATATAGCAGTGGGAAAATTAGTTTTAAGCTGTTTCAGACAAGCCATGAGTTTCCCTAACTGGATTGTTTGTATTGGTGGGATCCAGCCCTTCTCAAAATCACCCTGCCAGTGTTTCACCCTGAGAAAATTCAGTGGGAACAGAGCACAGTTTCATCCCTTCTAATTCCAGATTTAATGCATTCTTCTAATTGCTGGTGATACTCCTGGAAGATGCTAAAAGCTTCAAGAGCAAATATTTACAGCTGCAGGAAGCTCCTGGCCGTTTGCAGCAGCATCAGCAACACTCCTTAGGTGTAAGAGTAAACTAAATTTTAGTTCTTGAAAGAAGACTTCAGAGAACAAAAAGACAAGTGGAGGAGCCCCTCACTGATAAGGGAAATGTGTCCCTCTGGTTCATCTGGAAGCTTCACTATCAGTCTAAAATCTCTCCCACTGAAGAAGTTGTTGTTTTTTGCTGTGGGTTTGGCTTTTTATTTCAATTCTCACCCTCCCTCCAAACTTTTTGCCATTTTTTGCTTCACACAAACGTCCATTTTCAGAGCAAAGAAGGACTCAGTTGAACACAACCTCATGACAGATGTGATTTTCTCTGTGGCTCTGTATAAAGGGGCAACAGAGCACATGAAAAAGGGAGTTTGGATGTTAATAAGTGGGTCCAGTGCAGCTCTGCAGAGTTAGAGGGGGGTCAGTGCCCGTGGTCTGAGAGTGAAGCCCTCCAGCAGTGGGCATTACACTGATCCATTGCCTTCACCCTCTTATCAAGCTGCCTCCTTGATAAATTAATAACATGGCTTTTAAAGGGCTAATTGATATTACTGTACAAGAGCCACAATTTAATTAGGGATACTCTAATTGCTTCAAGAAATATTCTAGTTCATGTATTTAAAACATGCACTTAGCAACTATTGCACTTATAAGATATAAATGTCAAGGTTATATTTTTTTTTCCTTTATGATTTATTTTTATTTTCTTTTAACTGTGTTTTGTTGGGTTTTTTTTTCAACTACTTCTTTTTCTACTGAAACCATAGCTCTTGTTTCTTCCTTCTCATTCCTCTTCCTTTTCCTTGAAGTATTTTTGGTTTCAGACTGAGGCCTCCTCACCCAGACAATGAGATGAAGGCTGTTATTGTTGCCCTTCACTCCTCAGTGTCTTTGGAAGACAGAATGGCTTTGACATAAAAGCAAATCAGAAACTACTTTTGATCTTCAAGGGCTGATTGCTGTGGCATTGCCCACCAGTGCCACCCAGCATCACACATCACCCTCACTGGTAGCCTCAGAGGAGAGGCACAAAAGGCAGTAGGTATCCACCCAGCCTGGGGGCATGGCACCCAAAAGGGGTGTTCACATGGCCTGGGATAACAGAACTGCCCTGTGATGTGTAAAGCAGAGTGAAACTGGGGTTGGTGTGGCCCTGCAGAGCAGAGTGCCAGCTCACTGTCCCACATTTTGGGATCATGACACTGACTCCGGGGTTTTCAGTTCAGCAGATCTCCTGGGCACCTACTAAATTGTATTTATTTGTTTTCCTTAACGTGGCAATCGACAGTTTATGAGGAAATCTCATCAGGCACAACACTCTTGAATGTTTTGTACCCACTGACTCGATGACATTGCCCAGAACCTGGCTCTGCTTCAAATGATTTATGTTAACAGCCCTCCTAAGTGATAACCCTTGAAGTTGGTGCTGTTATCTGCACTCAGAGTCTTGGCACGACCTGCTTGGGTTTTTACCTTCCATTTGCAAAATGTAGAGTGACAGGGAGCTACTGGAGAGAGTCCAGCAGAGGCTGGGGAGATGCTGAGGAGCATCCATCCAGGCTGAGAGCTGTTGAGCTGGAGCAGAGCAGCCTGAGAGGGGAGCTGAGGATGCTGAGCAAGAGCTAAAGAGCCCCAAGGGCAAGAGGATGGGGGCCAGACTCTGGGCAATGGTGCCGGGGACAGCACAAGGGGCAGCAGGACCTGGGGCTGGGACTCTGTGAAGATAACTCTCTTTTTTTGGTTGCTCTTTCAAGGTGGTAGCAGCAGAGACAAGGATGATGCTGCAGGTGCTGTCTGTGCAGGCACACTCTGAGCTCCGCGTGCTGTCATTTCTTCCACCCGGTGGCATGTGGTGAGGCTGTGAGGTGGGAGCTGTAATCCCCCAGGCCTGCCAGCACGCTGCACTGTTGGTGTGGCAGAGCAGGGCCGTGCAGTCGCTGTGCCGGCTCCAGCTGCCTCGGCCGTGCCTCTCATCTTGGGGCTGTGCTCCTGACAACATGGCTGGCCCGGCGGCTGAAGGAACAGCCCCCACGCTGGCCACACAACCCTCCCCTCTCCCCCTGCTGCCTCCCGGAGCCCGGGTGATGCTCTGGGATGGAGCAGCCACGGCAGCAGCCTGTGCCCTCGGAGGGGGGGAAGCCACAACCGTGTCTGACAAACAACCCTTGTCCTGGCCCTGGTGGTGAACACGGATAAACCCAACTGCCCTCTGCCCTACTTCTCCTGTGCTGCAGGCAATCCATTCTGCAGCAGGATAACCAGAGGGAGCACTTTTCCCACAGCACTGCTGTCTCCTGCAGTCTGCACTGGCTCCGTCCTTACCTTGACATTGCAACCATCTGGGCTGGATGCTTTGGTACCAAGTGGGGCACATCCACCCTCCAGCTTCTGATGAAGTGCTCTCACTCACCCAAATCCTTTTCCCTTCTCTTGCCAGAAGGACTCCACACTCTGAACCGGGGAGAGCAAAAGCAGTTTGGAGGTGTCAGAGCTGGACTTCCCTTCAGCTCCCTTTGCTCTCACTTAGTGGAAGTTCAGGTATTTTTAGAGTTCCCTCCTCACTCGTTATTCAAACATCTGATGCACATAAAACCCTTGCAGGTTAAAAAAAGCAAAGCAAAGCAAAAAAAAAACATAATTGCTGTGATCTTCTAAGTTGAGAACCAAGGCACAGCAATGGGTGAGTCCAAAGTCATTTGTATCCAGGTCACTGATCTCTGGGTTACCCTTCTACACCTAGGGATTTCTCTAGCTGTGGCTCACATCCAGCCCCTCACATTTAACAGGGCTCAGCAGAGCTTTCTGTGAATTGGACTAGTGCTTTTTAATCAGTTTTTCCTTTTGACCTCCACAACATCCTGAGTCAATGAGTCCCACTGCTTCCTTCTGCAGCCCGTGGAAAAACACTTCCCTTCGTGGTTTTTGAACCCCGAGGCTTGGTAATTTCCACTGGGAGCCTCTTGCTTCCTTCTTTTTCTGGCAAACAAGGAGGAGCTGTTCCCCTGGCCACTGCAGATAGTTATCTGATCATCTCCCTGGGCTGTGTGATCTGTATGGACCCCCTAAAGACAGAGCAAACTCATTTTGACACGGGAAGAAAACACCAGTGTGTTTTTCATGGCTTCACCCCTTCCACTGCTGGCTGAAGCAAGCCAACCCTCATCCCCAGATTTGGAGGGGTGTCGTGGAGGGAGGGATACTGCACACTGAGGAACCACACGTGGGGAAAGCAGGTGGAATTAATGCCATTGCAGCCCAAGAATTTCACTTGAAGGTCAGGAATGGGGAAAAAAAAAATGCAGACTGTGTGTGGAGACAGGTACAGAAGAGCTGTGGGTTCTTCACTGGGAAGGAAAAGCAGCTGGTTTAGGTCCCTGCATTTTATGTGGTGAGATAGGGCAGGGATAGGAGAGATTAGAGGCATTGCAACAGCAAGGGCAGGTGCACTGATGGATTATCTGGCACAGACAGGGAGCAGGAATTGGGAAATTCTGCAGAGGCAAACACAATCCTGCATGCTGTATGGCTGACTGGAAGTTTAACTTATTAACCCTACAATTAAAATCTGATTTAAATGCTGGATAGGAGTCTGGTGAGCTGAATTTCCAAACACTGGTGGGATTTGTGAGCTAAGCTGGTGTCCCAGTTGAAAAGTGGAGCTTTCTGAGGGCAGCAGGAGCCTCCTGCACTGGGATGTGCTAGCAGGGGAGGGGGTTTCCTGGCCTCTTCTGCCCTCTGAGGGGTCCCAGTGAAGGGGCCAACCCTGTCAGCCTGTCCTCACAGCACAGATGCTCCAGCCAGTTTCCCACTGCCCTTTGGTTTCCCAGGAACCAAACTTTCCCCTTGCTTCCAAAGGGGGGCTGAGGAAAGGAATCAGGCCAAAGGAGGCTGAGCACTGGACACAGACCCTGGTCCCAGTTGAGTCTTGCCTGCCTGGGGACAGGGTTTGGCTGGCCATGGACTCATGGGGTGGTGCTCCAGACATTGCAGAACTGACTCTTGCATTTGCTCTGAGTGTTATTCAGAGCTGAGGATTTCATTCTTCTGAACATTCAAGCTCACATCTGGGTTAACCTTCTTTTCATAAGTCACTGTGTGTTATCTTCACAGAAGTGAGGATATAATTGGGGTTTTTTTGCTGTTCTCAAGCTTGGTGGCTGTTTTTCTCCCACAACTGCTTTTAGGGGCTTCTCCAAGGTGCATGTACACCCTCAAACCCCGTAACTCCTCCCAAGTGCTCCACCAACTCCACTGCAATCTCCAGGAATCAGGTGAAATTGCTGGGTCTGTTCCTGGCTGAAGTGCCAGCTTTTCATCCCCTGTCAGAAGTCAGCATCTAATCATCCCATTAGAGCAGGAACAGGTCTTTTAATTCTGACTCTCTTCAAACTTCTTACACTGCCCGTCTTTTGCCACACTCCAGGTTGAAATCCATGACAATTCAGTCTTGTAATAAAATGGATCATCACAAATTCTACTCCAGATTAATTGACTTGCTTCATTACCAAGTTAAAAAATATTTTTATTAAAAATTCTCTTAGTTATTTGGAGATTTTTCCATTATACTTTATTTCAAGCCCACTCTGTCCACACTCTAACATTTGGTTTTCTTACATGCTCTGTGGGATCTTCTTTGCCTTTGCAGTTCACTCAGCTGAATTCTGGCCACTGGACCAAGAAGTGCACAGAGGCATGGCTGCAGCACAGAGAATTTGTTTTAACCCTGGATTTGCTTACCTCACCACTGCCTCTTTGCTCTTGACTCACAGAGGCACAGATTCCACCTGAAACGACAGCTCTGGGAGGTAAACTGTCTCCAGTTTCACAGAAGAAAAGGAATTATGAAGAGAAGAAAAGGAATTATGTAGAGTGCCCTAAGAAAGACAATCCAGCATGGTTTGGAAAGAAAGGAATGAACAGGTCAGGCTCAGAAACAGCAAGATAACCTCCTCCAGTTAGCCTGGGAGAGTCTGGCTTGGGTTTGTGACAGGAGATAATGGGACCATCATTTTCTCCAAGTGTCCTGCTAAGACTTCCAGCATTTCTTAGGAGACATTTTTAGTTCATAGGTATTTATGTTTCCTGACCCCGTGTAAGGAAAGAATGGCTCATTTACAAGTATCTGGAATATTATGTTTATATTTGTCAACAAAAAACCCAACCAAACAACTTAATCCCAAAACAAGATCTCATTTGTCTGACAGCAATCTGTTTTTGACTGAATGAAATACTGTTTAAAAGCCCTTTTGGGCTAACTCAATTCAATTTTCCAGAGTTTTGTTTGTTTGTTTCTCCTTTCCAAAAGTGCCAGTGAGATGAGAAAACAAGCTCTTGGTGAAATTCTGCTCTCTGGATTTCCCAACATCATTTAAAGGCACTCCTTACAAATGGAAGTGACAGCCTCGTGTAGAGCAGGGGTGATTTTTCCCTCCCAGCTCTCAGCAGTGCTCAGTGCTTGGCACTCCCTTACCCATCTTTCATCTTCAGATGTGCTTCTGAACATACAAATGGGGCTGATTAAATCCCTTCACACGGCCACAGCTGGAGCAGCTGGAAGGGAGGAGGGAACAGCCCTGCAGTCCTGGTGCTGCTTCCAGCAAACCCAAAGCTGGAAGGTCTGTGTGAAGGTCTCAAGTCTGTTAAAGAAGCTACTGACTCATCTGCTCTTGAACCAGCCCCTCAGGTGAGTTTCAGTGCTCTGGGAGAACTTCTCCTCCTCCAAAGCACTGCCCAGGCTGCTGTTTCTTCCAGAGCTCAAACTGAAAAGCATTTCTGTGCCACAGCAGTTGGAGAACTCTGGGTAATGATGGGTGAATAAACATGCTCAGCATCCTGCTTTCCTTCAGCATTGCTGTGCACAGTGCAGCAGGGAGTATTTACATTTCAATACACAGATTGCTTCCTCTGCTCCTTCAGAGCTGCCCAGAGAGGCTTTGGGCTGTGCAGGGGCTGGGAGGATGAGCTAAAATGGTTTATTCCCCTGTCCCAGAACTGTCAGGAATATAACAGCATCTCTCCTTTGCCAAAGATGCCTCTTCCCTGACACATTTTCAGCTGAGAGCCACGGCACAAGAACACTACTCGAAGTGATTTAATTTATTAGAGAGAAATATGACTTTGTGTGACAGACAGGAGCTGATGCTTTAATAATCCATGGTGCAGGATGCAAAACAGTGACATGTCTCCACTGACACCTTCTCCATTCTGTTCCAAAACTCTAACTTTGTGCTAGTTTGTGATGGCATTGGATAGAAGAGAAGCCAAAACTGGGTAATGCCTTGGCATTGTTGTTGTCATTAATATTGCACTAATACTGCATGCTGGGCTGGAGCCTGTGTGTATATACAGACTTTTTACTGGGGCAAAAACACACTTGTCCTGAAGAATTTATCATCTGGGAAACCAAACTGGATATTGGAAGGAAAAAAAAGGCATGGAGATGGTGTTAGAGCAGGGCAAGAGAGAGGAAAACATCAACCCATCAACCCCGTGCCACTGGGAATTAATGATGCAATGTTGGAAACATCTTTTAATAGTTAAAAAACCCCAAACAAACAATGAAATGAATGGTCAGGAAGCCAATTTCTGACAAAGCAAGGGAAATGATCTCTGTGCTCTTTAGGCTGGTTGGGAGTAAAAATAGATGGCTGTTGAATCTTCATCAGTCTTCACTGGTTTCCATGGAACCTTCCTCTCTAGGAAGCAAGATTTCTGCTGTCCTGAACACAGCAGCAGCAGCTCAGCTGTGGGAGATCTTGCAGAGAGGGATGAAGCTGCAAAATAAATCAATATTTGATCCAGAGTAAAATCAGAAGGAGTCTGTAGAGAAAAATCATGGGAAAAAGAGTGATAGGGGTGAGGAAGTTCACAGGAGGTGTAAGAGGGAGTTGCTTTTAAATACTCCAGGCAAGGTCTTCACTTCTTTGTGAAGCAATCCTAGAGCCAGCCCAGAAAGCTCCTGTACCTCTGCCAGCAAAGTCATTAGAGGGAGATTCAGCTCTAAACAGCAGGATAGGAGCCTGAGAAGGCTAAAGCCTCTCTGCAGCAAGGACAGAAACCAGAAATGTTTCAGGGTCCACTGCTGGCTGCTTTGAGGGAGAAGTGAGCACTAGTATGGCCTGCTTTAGAAAAACAAACACTAAATTATAGTGTTTCCCATTCAAATGCCTTAGTATATATCAAGGGCACATCATCAAGAGTAAAAGGAAGATATTAAATCCCTGAAGAATTGAAAGTGGTTGGAAAACAGTTTAGAAATACAATCTGAGTCTGATGTAGGCATCAAGAGGCAGCACCAAGGTGCTGCACAGCAAGCTTGCAGCTGAAATAAGGGGGAAATTCAAGTGCAGGGATAAGAAAACAACAAATAAATGTTTAAAAACAGGCTGAGAAAGGAGTGCACCAGGGAGTGTGGAGAGCCCAAGGCTGCTGATCTGATTTGCTGAGTGCTTTTGCTGGATGGCTTGTGCTCTGTGAGAGGAATGTCCCAAACAGCTGCATCCCACTGCACAGAGTACCCCAGACCATGGGTGGCATGGGCCAGATGGAAAATATATCACCAAATGGGCTTGGGAAACAAATTACAGCTCTCTGCTTCACTCAGAACTCCAACTGCAGAGAAGGGCATGGGTCTTTGCTCAGATGAATGTATTTTAAGTGGGTGCCTTGTAGCAAGGTGGGCAGTGTGGCTGTTGTGCCTCCCAGAGGCTGCACACACCAGGAAGATGAGTCTGAGGTGTTCAGTTTTGTTAAGTTGGAGGGTTTTAAACTGTTAAGAACAATCAACAACCATCAAATAGAGAGAACCACTTCAGTATCACCTTCCCTGTGCATCTAATTCTCTGCCTTCTTGTTCACAGGATCTGCTGGGCTCCTGCCTCCTGTGCCCTGCCTGCTCCAGCCCAGGGCTGTGCTCCTGCCCTGCTCTCCCAGCTCCCTGGCTCCCAGGGCCTTCCCAGCACAGCAGCAGCTCACAGCAGAGCTGTGTAGCCACTGGATACCAGCAGGGAAAGGATTGTTCTGTGCCCTGGCTGGAGGAAGAGAGAGGAGGAAGCTGTTGCTCACTCCTGTGGCTTGAGATGCTCAATCAGCCCCTGCTGAGCTCCAGCTACCTGGGTGTGAAGGCTACTGAGAGGAGAAGAGCCCTTCCCACCACCTCTGGAAGCTCATGGACTCTTATTCAGGCAGCTGGACAATGCTGTGATGCTGTTGGAGGGGAGAAGGACTGGGAGGGATTCCCACAACCTTGCAGCCCAGCACTGAATGTTGCCCTCTGGGAGTCCACTGCTGGATGGGACAAAAGCTGGCAGCTCAAATTGCTAGAAGAGAAGAAGAGGAGGAATCAAGTAACAGATCCCTCTCCTGACTTCTGAGGCAGGTAAGGAAAGCTTCATTCTTCTGTTTGCCTAACCTAGTCATTTTCTGTGGCTATTTAGTTGTGGAACTTGTGAGTTGTTCTTACATGAGATGCTTACCTCGGAGAGGTGTGAGATGCTTACCTCAGAGGTGCTTCTGCCTGCTGTGCCCTTTTCAACCTCCAATGCCTTCACTCCTGAAGTCCCAGCCAGTCCTACCCTTGAGAAAAACAACTGTATGCTGGTGAGCAACAGCTCTGTGTGAGCCCTGCCATGTGGGACAGGTTCTTGGAATAGTTTCCTGGGGAAAATGTGATTGCTAGTGCACACTGCCTTCCATCCAAAGTATCCATGGCAATGTAAAGTATGCTGTAGGTTTGGTGTGGAGAGAGAAGCTGGGGCTGGAGGGGAGGCAGTTGGAACAGGAAACCCACATTGCAAAGTGCTGTACATGTGAAAACAGCTCTGCCTCGCTGCTCTCTGTGCACAGGCTGCTGTTGTTTAGTTTGCCTCCTTATTATTTGCTTTTATAATAGCCTATATATTTACAACGGCTCAGTCTACACAGAAGCCTCATTTAATGTCCATTTGCTACCATTTGCACCACATTACAGACTCATTTACAAAGAGAATGTGAAAACAAATGTGACCCCTCTGGAAAGGCTGGCAGAGCTGCCTGGAACAGCTCTGGAACAGCTCACCCATGGTGTCTGCTGCAGGCTCTGCCTGAGGAGACCTTGCCATGGCCTTACCCAGCCTGCACCAGCTCTGTTCCTTTTCCTGCTGTGTTAAGCCAGAGAATTCTTTCTGGAGCAGTCATCCCAAGAGCCAAGCAGCTCCTCTGGACCCGTTTGCAGTGCTGTCATCTTTCAAATATGCCATTGTGCTGCTGGGCCCTGGGAGCTGCAGCTCTCCTGGCTTGCCTGCTGCACTGGGGCAAGGAGGAGCAGCAGGCCCAGAGGCTGCAGGGGTGCAGGCAGCTGAGCTGTGCTGCCAGAGGCAGGTGCTGAGCAAACAAGCATTGCTGTGCCCTGAGCCAGCACACTGGCACCTCTGCCCCGCTCTCCCCATTCCAGGGACACTCCCTGGCCCTGGCAGCCCCTCGGGCTGCAGCTCAGCACAGCCAGGCACAGTCCTCTGGAGGACTGAAGATCAAACTAACACTCCTGCTGTAAGACTGAGCACAAACCATGGCCAAGAGCTCAGGGATCCATCCTCTCTGCCAAGGGTTAAGGTCTTTCCTCGGGGTTGTTGTCTGAGCTGCAGCAGCTTTGCAGAGGGAGCATCAATCACCTTGCAAACCAGCAGCCTCAGAGCAGGAGTGGCAGAACCAGCCTTCTGTGTAAACAACCTCAGGCCCTTCTGGGGCAGCCAGGCCTTTTTTTTTTGCTTAAATCTTGACCTTGGCTGGTGAAATGTGGGCTCTGGGAGGTGCTGATGTGGCTGAGCAGCTCGGACTCACCTGAGCATCAGAAAGCATGTAGACAGTGAAGGGTCCAGGAAAAGCTGGTGAGGAGCAGACCTACCTGTGGCTACGTGTGTCTCACTCACCAGGAACAGCCACCCTGAGAGAAAAACAACCCTGAGAGAGCACACGGTGCAACTAAACCACACTGAACAGCCCAGAGTGCAATGAGGGAGTGTGAGCACAACCCTGCCTTCCTCTGCCACAGCATCAGTGGCCATCACACCCCAGAGCATCAGATGGGATCTGACCCCCAGTCCAGTGGCAGATGCTGACAGTGAGCAACCTGCCACCTGGTGCTTTTCTCACACTCAAACACCAAATCCAAGGTAAGTTCTGTGTTGTGCAGCCCTTTGCATTGAGCTCTTGCTTTTGCAGCTGTGAATTTCAGCAGGCCCAGTCCTGGATGCAGCAGGACTCCCACTGCCTTCCCTGCTGCAGTGTGATTTGTGTTTATAAAACCTGAGGAAAGGCAAATGTATTTCCAGATATAAAGAGAACCACGCAGGGAAACTCCCTTGGTTTTCCATTTCTCCTCATAGATGAGCATGTAAAACAATCTCTAATTGGCCACTGCACACAGAAAAGCAAAAAAAAAAGGAGTTGTGCCAGAGGATAATATTGTACATAAATTTCCACTAAGTATTTGCATAAGGTCTTTCACATAATAGTTTCTCCTATGGCAAGGAAAAGTCATAAATCTTTCATTTTCAGTCTGCTGGCTGGATTGTTTTCTCTGTTGCTCTGCAATGTTTTTAGAAGGTGATGTCTTCTCATCTATCACACAGCTCTGGAGAACCCACTGAAGATGGAGTTTTCCTGTTTGTCTGCCTGAAATTTATCTGTGGTTTTTGACATTTCATAGAAGGTTTCTCTTCATCCTTCCAGCAACTGGGATGAAAAATAAGGCAACTGGGCTGCCTTGTGGGAATGATGGTGCTGTTGAGTCCAGCTGGAAGAAAACAGCAGAGATTTCTTACCCTGCTTCCCAGTTGTCTCCAAAAGGAGGCAGTGGGAGATGTCTGTGGGTGAGGGGGACATGCAAGGGCTGGCTGAACTGCTTTGAGCTCCAGTCTGGTGGTGTTCTGAGGGTTAGGCCAGTCTTTGTTTTATTCAAATCACTTTGCCTGTCCCAGGAGAGCTCTGGGAGCAGATGATTTATTGTGGCATGATGACTGCCTGCAGGACAGCAGGGGTGTAATTCTCTGGGAAAGCAGACACAAGCACAGGGGCTCCATGTTTGGAAGGGTGATTTTTTTTTCCCTAGAACACTTCCATTAGAAAAGTAGGACACTACTAAAAGATGGATTAGTTTATAATGGGAAGGAGAACATCCCACGAGGCAAACCCACGCCAAGGGGGATCCAGGAGTCACAACTCAGCCTGGGCAGAGAGGAAAGAGCTGGAGCAGATGTGTGGCACCCAGAGGGGGTGCTCCTGGCTGCCTGGGGGGGCACACACAGCCCAACCCTGCTTGCTTTTGCTCTGCAGCCTCTTTGCTGCTCTCAGGAACCTGCTTCCCAGCTGCTCCTGCTTGGCTGAACACAGGGCTCTGAGCAGCTCCTCACACACTGAGCAGGGGAGACTGGCTTTAGCACATGCAGTGTCTCCACAGCTGGAAGGCAGAGGGGAAAACAAGAGTTATTGAAGGAACTTAGAATGGTGGCAGCATTACCATGTTATCTCTGAGATCTCTTAATGAGCTTTTTTTACACCACAGATCATGTTCTGGGTGTTAAATGGCACCTGCTTTCCACAGGGTGGTTGCAGGTTAGAATGTTCTTTGGTGAAGTGAGGACTTTTGCCATTTTTACAGTTTCTAGTGTTCTTTATTCATATTAAACTTGGCAAATACAGGGCCTGATCCAGCCAGTGCTGAGTCTTGCAAGCTGCTTGACATAAGTGACTGTGTCCAGCCCTCCCTTACACGGATTTAGCAGAGCTGATACTCAGACTCCCCTCAATAAATCACTTTAAAAGGTGACCCTGGAAAATGTCTTCAGACTAAATACATTTTGAGGGGGGAAATGCAAGAGGGAGAAGTTGTCCTTTCAATTCATAGGAAAAACAACCAAAAAAAAAAAAAAGCCAAGACAGCACAGTTCCTCTTCAGAAGGCATTCTGTATTCACAGCACTGGAGACAGCTACCACATGTTTAATATCTTGAGAAATCTGAGCACAGCCTTCCTGCTTTTTCTGCCAGAGGCAGTGACATAACAGGAACCATGTACACAGCTTTCCATTTCAAACCTCCCTTCCATTCTGTTTATGGCTGAGGTCACACACTGCAGCAGCCACAAAAACACTAAAATGACATTCAGCCATAAATCAAAACCCTTCTGTCTCAGGATGACTTGTTTGTGGCTCTCTTTACCATTGCCAGCCTCCCTGACACTTGCAGGGGGACACTTCTTTCCTTTTCCCAGTCCCCTCCCAGATCCCATTGTTCAAGTGAGAGCTGCAGTGAGTGAGGATGAGGAGGAGGCAGCACCCAAGCACCCCATCGTTGGCCGTGGTCACCTGGCTGCCCTGTCTGTTGGGCTGGGGGGCTGCAGCCTGGCTGAGGATGGCTGGCTGCTCCCCACAAAGCTTGTGCTTAAGGACAAAAAGGAAAGAAAAAGCCTTAAACCAGCCTTGGGGGTGAAAAGAGAGAAGAAAGAGAGAAGATGAGGGCAGAGCCAGCAAAAGGAAGATGCTGCCTGCAGAGCTGAGCAGAAACAGAGAGAAGTAAGCCACCAAATGTGGGTGAAAGGGACTTGGGTGTGAGAGAAAGGCAAGGGGGGAGAAAAGAAAAAGCACTGGCCCCAAGAGGTCCTGTGGCAGGGGTGTACTTTGTGTTGCTGGAAGAAATTTCCTCTGCAAAAAAAAACCACCCTTCTCTTAAAAAAGGTGTCTTCAAACTTGCACTGACTCCTGCTGTGCCACATTCTGCAGCTGCCTGTGGGTGCCAAGGTGTTCTCACTGTTGATGCCACTGCCTGCCTCATCCCAACGTGCTCCAGATGATGTAAAGCCATTTAGACATTCCAGTTGGTGGCTTTTCTGCAGGTTTTTTTATCTCAAAGCCACCTTCACTCCCACTGTGACACCAGCACATCTGACCTCCACACCCTGCCAGCTCCTGGAGTTTCTGGTGGAGGACACACAGATAAATATTCAGACTTTTGGAGAGGGGTGTCATGTCTCATCCATCCATTCAATCACTCTGAAGGAGCCCGTGAGCTCATGGTTTCAGACCATGGAAAAGAATGAAAGGAAACTCTCCCCACCTTCAGGCTGGAAGCTGACTGCCTTTCAATCATTTTAAGAGCCAATTACACTGAAGAATATTTGGTTTGCCCATCCTCCCTGCCACAAATCACCCACTGTGGGTCCAAGGAGTGGCACATGGTCCAGCTTAGCCACTCATGGCCCATAAGAAGCCCTCTGTCAGTGGGTATGCAGTGAACAGAGAAGAAGTGAGCACCCTTGGTATGTCTTCAGGTGTGTTTGTGACCTGCACATGGAAAGGGCTGTGAGCTGAGCATGTGAATCCTGGTGTCAGACTCCAAACAAACCCTCCCAGCAGCTTCTGCTGTCATTGCCCTGCTACTGCTGTTAGACAAACCTCTGGAGCTGCTCAGCATCTGCTGGCACAACTGCCACTGGTGTGGATAAGGAAGCAAATCCCTCACCACCAGGCTCTGGAAATGATCTGCATCTCACTCCAGTGGAGTCACTTAAGGAACAAGGTGCTATTTAAGCACAAGAAATGTTTAAACATCTGGTGCAAGGTATTTAACATTTATATTTAAAGTTGCAAGGCCCTAGAAAAAAAAAGATTTGCATAGTAAAAGCCAAGTTTATGCACAAATAAATTGTGTTCTGGCAGATGTGAAGAGAAAAAATGAAACCAACCCCTTTTTTTTCCTCATCAAGTTATATGTGACATTAAAACAACCCCTGAAACCCACTCTGAAATAAACCAGCTAATAAAATTGATCAGCACTTGCTGATTGCTGCTCTGATAGGTGGTGCTGGGATTTGTTTTGCAGCCTGTTTTTTTAATAATGTGAAGAACTAATCAAATCCCCATGCTCTGAGAAATACCTCAGAGCTCTGCTCCCCTTGGAATAGTTTTCTGCTTCAGAAATTGCCAACGAGTACCAATTACCAGCAGGAAAAAAAATATTTCTGATGAGTAAAAGGGTCATTCCTACTCTCCCTTCATCCTGATAATTTCCAGTGCTATGCAAATAGCAACAGACATTATCATGATTCATGTGGCAGGAGTTATCAGCTGAACCCTGAGCACAGAGACATCCTTGCTAAATAGAAGTGACATGACTGGAGGTAATGACCAGCAGAAATGTGAAGACATTTCATTCCCAGCTCCCTGGCACACCCCCCACACGTGCACTGGTACCAGTGCCTGCTGAGAGCAGACAGGTCTGGCCATGTAAAGAGCAGCCTTTGCTCATGACTTGATTTGCTGCTGGCCTCTGTCCAGCTGAGCTTCCAGCTGTGTGCCATTTTCAGCACATCTGCAGCTCCACTCTAGTCCTTTGAGGGTAAATTACAACCTGGGGTGATTTCTTCCACCTGGACTGTGAATAGGATTGCAGTAATGTGAAAACAAGTGGTTCCTGCAAAGGTTTGTGTGGAAATAAATAACAACACAGAGGCCTCTTTTCTTCCCAGTGCCACCTCAGTCCTGGGGGGCTTCAAATGGTCACTGGTGGGGACACGGGGTGGAGTAGTGAGCACACTGCAGCCTGAGACACCAGCATCCCTTATAGAGGGACTGCAGGGGCTCCTTGATCCCCGTGGACCTGAAAATCTACTACAGGGGAGTGAGAACAGGTGAGCACCCAGCCACTGAGAAATCAGTGAGGTGTGGAGCAACTGGGCAGCAGTTTGCATGGTGAAACCTTCATGGTTTCATGCTAACTCATGAAAAAAAAAAAA